>ML385765.1:25918-41290 GCA_005239525.1 Nicotiana knightiana | reverse complement strand
ATTAATGCTCATAAAATGTAAGGTATATCATATGTTAAACTATGCAATTTAGTCTCGCATCAAATATAGTGAAGCACAAAGAATTATCTTCTAGCAAAACAGGTTCATCCTGAAAGAGATATGGTCAAAATATTGGGCAAGCTGGAATTATACCAGCACTCATCCTCACTGGGAAAAAGTCTGAGAATCAGCAAAGGAATATCAAACTCCGTATGAAGTCATCCGGGAAATAATCACTCAAGACATCTCCAGATTAAGGTTGGGGATCACATCCCTCAATCCAAAGGATAAGGAGCATAGCGAAGAAGGACCGTCAAGTTCCAGGCATTACTACACAAGATCTTTGAAAAGATGCCTAGAAGACAAATCGAGAAAATCGATGGAAGATAATTATCCATGCTAATCCCACCATAATCCCACATTACCTATAAAAAAAATCCTAAAAAATCATCTACCTATGCCAAGACAAAATTCCACATCCTTCCAAACCATCCGGGTCCCACTTTCACATGCCTTCACATGCCTCGTCACATACATCACCCTACTTTCACATGCTTTCACATGCTCCCACAAACTTTCACATGCTATACCATGTATATTTCATCTCTTTCACATGTTTTCAGGAGCTTGTTTAGTTTCTTTGCCTAAGGTCCTTCACATGTAAAAAGAGGCCCACTTGTAGATAGGTTTTTCATGTAAGATAGATTTATTCATATATAAGTTTGTCTTGTAATAACCTCCTAGTCCTATATAAAGGAGGCCATGTCGTAGTTGTAAGACCATCTTGTAACCTTTGTAAACCTTNATCTTGTAACTTTTCTAAACCTTTGTGATATACTACATATGAGTTCCTTCTAAATTTCCTTCTTGTTCTTTCTTTCGAATGGATGGAAAGGCCGGTCCATGTATGAAAATAGAGTAAGAATACTCTAAGAAAGTTAGCTTGTTGTATTACAAAAGTTTTCTGAGTTATAACAGCTAAAGTTGGTTATAGTACAAAAGTTTTCTGAGTTGTGTAGCTTGGCAAGCCGTCCCTTTTGGGTTGTGAAGCCAGCCTTTTTGTAGGAAAAATTTTGGGACTATAAGCAAATTAACTATTAGTGTAGCTTGGCAATAGCCAACCCTTTTTGTAGGAACATTTTCGTATCTATGATCTAGTTTGCTTTCTTGGAGTCTCTTGCTCTGTTCTTTATGCCCAATTTTGCAATGTTGAATTTAGGTTCTTATTTTAAGGGTTGGATGAAGGAGATAGGATTCTGTGAGGTAGTAGGAAAGGTAAAAAAAGGTGTAGTCCAATTTTTGTGGGGAATATGCTTGTGTTGAAATGAGGTAGAAGGTAGAACGTAGAAGGTGTAGTCCTGAGGGAGGTGCTATGGACGTGTTTGGAGGTTAGCAGAGTCCAAGTAGCGTACATTAGGATTATTAAGTACATGTACGAAGGCTCTAAGAATCGAGTGAGGACTGCGGGAGGAGACTCGAAATATTTCCCAGTGGAGATGGGGTTGCATTAGGGATCAACCCTTAGCCCATTTTTTGCACTAGCGTTGGGTGTCATGACACGTCACATACAAGGGAGGGTTCCATGGTGCATGTTATTTGATGATAACATAATACTGATTGACGAGATGCGAGGGGGTGTTAATGCTAGGTTGGAAGTTTGGATACAGACGCTGGAATCCAAAGGTTTCAAGTTGAGTAGGTTGAAAACTGAATACTTGGAGTGCAAGTCTAGTGAGGAGAGACAGGAAGAAGAAGTAGAAGTTAAGATTGATACTCAAGTCATTACCACAAGACATAATTTCAAGTATCTTTAGTCTATAATCCAAGGCAACTGACGAGGATGTTACTCACCGCATTAGAGCGGGTTGGATGAGATGGAAACTAGCTTCGGGGGTTTTATGTGATAAGAATGTACCGCCAGACTTAAGGGCAAATTCTACATTAGACTAACTATGTTGTATGGAGCTGAGTGTTGGCCCATCAAAAAGTCCCATGTTTAAAAGATGAGCATAACAGAAATGAGAATGTTGACATGGATGTGTGGTCATACCAGGAAAGGCAAGATTAGGAATGAAGTTAGTAGGGACAAGGTGGGAGTGGAACCCGTGGAAGCCAAGTTAGGGGAATCGAGGCTGCGATGGTTTGGGCATGTGAAGAGGAGAGATATAGATGCCCCGGTCAGGAGGTGTGAGGGGTTGACCATGTAGGGCTTGAGGAAGGGAAGGGGTCGGCCGAAAAAGTATTGGGGAGAGGTGATTAGGCAGGACATGTCGGTGATTCACCTAACCGAGGACATGACTAGCGATAGGTAGGTGTGGAGGTCGAGGATTAAGGTGGTGGGTTGACAGGCAGTTGCGAGTTTTTTTAGGTTCACCAGTAGTACTAGTAATATTCTTGTTGTGGGTTGAAAGTTACTTCCTTCTAGTTTGTTATTGTATCGGGTACTTTGCAACCACGTCTTTTATTTTTGTAAATTGCTAGTGTGATTGCTACTCTCTCATTGTTATTATTCGATGCTACTTTTTCTCCCCTTTTACTGGATATTGTTGCTCCCTGATGGCTACAATTTGATGCTACTTTTTCTCCTCTTTGCTTATCGCCTTTCCCCCCTGTTCCTCCTCTTCTTCTCCCCTATTCTTCCTTTCCACCTTTTCTTGAGCTGAGGGTCTATCGGAAATAGCCTCTCTACCTCTCTAGGTAGGGGTAAGGTCTGCGTACTCACTACCCTCCCCAGACCCCACCCGTGGGATTATACTAGGTATGTTGTTGGTTTTTTTGTTGTTGAATGTGTCCATATTACAAGTATGTCCGTCGATGTATTTGTCAATCACCTACATATTGCTTTCACATTGCCTTGCACAAAGCATCTACTTACAACCTTAGTCCCATCGATGAAAAACTACCTTACACATTATTTTTGTTGACTTAGCAACCACAAATTCTCAAGAACTTTTGATGCTAATGATTTTTAAAGCCTTTGTAGGTTATGCTTGTTGTTGAAAAGCATACCTTTTCAAATATCTAGTGGGATTTGTTCAGCCCGCATTGTTATTCGAATCTCATCCATATCTCTTGTGAAATTATCAACATTTGGGTGACCTTGAAGGTGATCAAGGAAGAGAATCTCCTTAGAACGATATTACACAGGCGCCATGTACGTTGGTTGTCGCATGGTCTGAGCAGGCTGTGCAATCATAACCATTTCGGTGGTGGCATCATGATCCATTGTCACCACCAGTTTCTCTTCATGATCATCATCTTCGTCATCCATAAAGGATAATTGTTCGCATGACTTATCAACATTATTGTAGTCACAATCATCTTCTTCAGTCTATGCATCTGCGATATTCTTATTCAATTGTTCTTCCAATTGTATTAAAATATTATTGTCTTATTGATTACTTTTTCTACACCAGAAATCAAATAATAAATATTTCGTAACTGCAAAATATAACTTACTTAGATTACGTTTTAAACCTTCCATTTATAATTAGTTTGCATCACCGCGTTGTGCGCTTGTTACTGACAAGTCCTAATACCTACATAGGGTTGACTAAAAAGTTTGTATAATTTGGTATAATACATGCAGTTAATTCCTATAGAGGGTTGTTAATGGCTATTTCTAACACCTACGGTTATAATTTGTACCCAAAACTCGAGAATGTTCTAATATTGTACATTTGTCCATAACTTGTAAAGGCTTCTTTTGGAAAATCAATGGCGTGTTGATAACCACTATAAAAAATAAATACACAATAATAAAAGTGTAAAAAAACTATTTACAATGAATAAGCTTTTACTAATCTGACTATGAACTTTGCCAATTTATCGTCCCATCGTAATTTGATTGCATTGGTGAGAAGTTGTGTTCTGGATGATCATTCGACGATGATAGATTCAGATCAAGCCAAACTCTTTGATATTGTACTTGTTATGATAAAATAGCTGCAAAAACACCTATAGAGGGTTGAGTGTTAGCTAGAGTAAGTGGAACTTCATCTCGATTCACACTTTTCGAGCTTACATACATTTCAAGCATTCATATCGCAAGTAACTCCCTATGTTTTTCAAGGTCCTTACAAAATCTTACAAAAGTTTTACCGTCATGAATATTAAACTCTGCATAGCAAGCGACACCTTGTGGTGCAACTGAATATGAAAATTTCCAGTGACCTTATGTCTCTCTGAATGCTTATAACACCCATTTTATTTATATAACAGAGCGATCAGTATGTGTCACTCTATTGAAAGAGGCAATTTAACACTAGTTGAAGGAGAAAAACTACAGTGCACTGATTTATTCTTCAGCACAATCTCACCGCCCCAATATAGCTTAGCTGTAACGGCCCGTCCATTTGTTTTGTGTATTTGAGCATCGTTTCCCTTTTGAAGTTTCCCGTATGTGTATTATATGGTTTTATGACTTGCAGGGATGGTTGGTTTCATTACAGGTAGATTTTGGAGCGATTTGGATCCCTTAGTTATTGGTTTAGAAGCTTAAGTTGGAATTGTTGATCGAGGTTTGAGTTTTGTAAAAATGAGCCCGTAACAATGTTTTGATGGCTACGATAGGTTCATATTATGATTTTGGACTTGGGTGTATGATCGAATTAGGAGGTACCTAGGTTGATTTGACTTGTTTTGACAAAAGTTTGCAATTTAAAGGTTTTGAAATTCCATAGGTTTAACCGTATGTTGACTTTATGGCTATCGAGTTTGGATTTTGGTTTTGTGACTTCAAATAGGTCCATTTTTGTATTTGGAACTTGTCTGCAAAATTTTTTGTCATTCCGAGTTGATTTGATAGGAATCAGACGCTTGGTTGTGATTTTTGAGTTTATTGTGAAATTTCATGCGTTTTAATGTGCGATTCGTGGTTTCGGATGTTATTTTGGTATTTTGACCGCAAAAGGGAGTTTTTATGATATTTATAGACTTGTATGGCCGTTTGGTGTGGAGCCTCGAGGGCACGTGTGAGTTTCGTACATGTTTCAGAATGGTTTGAGCTTGTTTCAGGGTGCTAATGTGTTGGTGCTTCAGTTATCACAATTGCGAGCACCAGCATCGCAATTGCGAAGTTGGCAGGGGATCTCAGGTATTGAAATTGCGACACCTTGATCACAATTGCGAAGGGTGGCCTTTGTCTTAGTAGCTCGCATTTGCGACCATTTGGTCGCATTTGTGAAAGGGACTGACTTCACAAATGCAAAGTCAGTGTCGCATTTGTGACCTTCCCGGGGCTTTTCAGGTGCCGCATTTGCGAGGTGTTTTCCGCATTTGCGAGGGTTTTACAACGGGGTCCCATTTTCTACTACTGCACCTGGACAAAAGGGCTGGAAAATGGGACTTAACTTCATTTAATCGTATTCTAGAACCCTAGACTTGGTAGAAAGCCACTTTGAGGAGGGATTTTCACATACAACTATTGGGTAAGTGATTGTGATCAATTTTAAATTATATTACATGATTATTTATAAGATTTAACCTCTAATCCATGGAATTTGAAGAGAATTTTTGTGGAATTTTGTCTATGTTTTGAAGAATAAAAAAAATTGAGATTTTAGAGTCGAATTGGACTCGAATTTAAAAACAAAATACATATATGGACTCGTAGGGTTATGGGAGTCGAGATCTATCGTTGGACTCAATTTTTGATCGGGCGGGCCCGGGTTGACTTTTGTTCACTTTTGGAGAATTGTGTAAAGATCTTAGCTTTATTAATTAAAATTTGTTTCTCTTGCATTGTTTGATAATATTACGTCTTTTTTGCTTAGATTTGAGCCGTGCAGAGGCAATTTTAAAAAAAAAAGCCATTCTTGAGTGTTGATTTGGCCTAATTGAAGTAAGTATCTTGCCTAACTTTTTGTGGAGGAACTACCCCGTAGGATTGAGCTTAATTGCACTATTTGAATTATGTGGAAGACGTGTACATGAGGTGACAGGTGCGTACACGGGCTTATATATGGAAATTGACCGGTTTAGACTCTTAGGTTACTTATAAGCATTTAGGTGTAGTTGTTATTATGTGTTATCTCTTTCATTGTTGAGTTTACTCTTATGCATTTACTTGTAGTTGTTATCACATGTTACCTCTTTCATTGTTGAGTTATTCTTGTGCAGTTAGCCGTAACTGTTGTTACATGCTTTCTCTTTTATTATTGAGTTTATTTTATGCATTTAATTGAAGTATTTATTGCATGGAGTATCTTTCATGGTTTATTTTAATTCCCCATTTCATTGTGTTATTGTTGAGACTCTTGTACACATTGTTGTTGAGTCGTGGGCTGTGCATTGTTATGATATTGGTATTGTTGTTTTTGCAATGTTGTGGCATATGGGCATGTGTGGTGCAAGTTGATTAATGCGGTTCGATGTGACGCACATGCGACAGTATAATGGTGGTTATATTGATGCACATGCAGTGAGATAGGGTGGATTTATGCGCATGTTGCTAGTAAGGGAAATTACTTCATTTGAGCACACGCGGCGAGATAAGGGGACTAAAGCGCGTGGAGATATTTTGGGAAAAATATTTTTAAAATAAATGTAAGGACCACACGACAATATAAGGAAGATTGTTATTGAGACTTGTGAAATGTGAATATGAGGTGTGGTTGTGATGACACAAAGGGTCATCGTTGTTATGACACAAAGGGTCATCTTGTGATTTAAGACTCTATTCCGCACTCGTTAGCCTTAAAGACCTTTTTTTACTCACCTCGATTTGTGTGCACAGTCCGGCGTAAATCCGAAAAGCCTTTATGTGGAAATTTATGAAATAATAAGTTTTGGAATTTAAAAGTGATTTTTAGTTAATTTTGGTCAATATTTTAAGTAAACGGGCCCGAACTCGTGTTCCGACAGTCCCGAAAGGTCAGTAGTAAAATATGGGACTTGGGCGTATGCCCGAAATTGAAGTCCGAGGTCCCTAGCTCGAGAAATGAATTTTTGATAAAAATTGTAAGACTGACATTCTAAGGATTTAAAGAAATTGATTAATGTTTGATCTGGTTAGTATTGGGCCCGTATATTGGTTCGGGAGCCCGGTACAAGTTTAACATAATATATAAGTCATGTATATGAAATTTGGTAGAGATCGGAGTTGATTTGACGTGATTCGGACGTCCGATTGAGAAGATAGTAATTTTAAGATGTTCTTGAGAAATTCATGAGTTTTGGTGCTAAATCCGTAGTTCTAGGTGTTATTTTTTAATTTGATCACACGAGCAAGTTCGTACGATGTTTTTAGACTTGCATGCATGATTGGTTTGGAGCCCCGAGGGCTCGGGTGAGTTTCGGAGAGGCTACAGAGTGATTTTGGAACTTAGAAATTTTGCTGGTGTAACTGAAGCTGTTGCAGGCCATTGCGAGATCAGGCATCGCAAATGCGAACATAGCAGGGTTAGTAATTGCGAGGCTTTCATCGCAATTGCGATCATAACCCTGGGCCAGCAGTTCTCACATCTGCGAGGTCACCTTCGTAATTTCGAAGGGAGTCTGGGAAGGGTGGGTTCGCAAATGCGGACATCTACTCGCATTTGCGAGGGGTCAGTGGTCGCAAATGCGACACTCTCCTCGCATTTGCGAAGGAAACAGAATTGTGAAGAGCATCGCAATTGAGATTGTTTATTCGCATTTGCGAAGCTCAGGTCGCAATTGCGTCATCTGCAACTGAGTAAAAGGGACTAGACGAGATTTTTTATTCATTCTTCAAATTTTCAAAACCTGAGCCTCAAGGGGCAATTTTCCAAAGATCAATTCTTCCCCAAATCATAGGTAAGTGATTCTTAACTCTTTTCTTTCAATCTTTTACTTCCTTTAACAAAATTTCAACCTAGAATCAAGGATTTTTATGGTGGAATTGGGGATTTTGGGTAGAAAACTAGGGATTTCAAAATATGGGGATTTAGACCTCAAATTGAGGTCGGATTCCAAAACCAATTGTATATCCGGGCTCGGAGTGAATGGGGGTTTTGGTCCAAATTTCAGGTTTGGACCAAGGGGCCCGGATGTTGACTTTTGTCGACTTTTTCAAATATGAACTAAGTTGAACTGTAGTTATCAGGGATGATTCCTAAGGCTTATGTTGAATCATTTGGTTGGAAATTTGCTAGATATTGTGGACTCGGAGGCTAATTTGAAAGGCAAAGTTGTGATTGAGCGTTAAGTATTATTGGGAGCGAAGTAAGTGTTGTGTCTAACTTTGGCTTGAGGGAATAAGTATTGTGTGATTATTTGCTACATGTTTTGTTGTTGGATATGATGTATAGGTGAAGTGACGAGCACCTATGCGTTGTTGTCAAGTCATAGCATGCGAGTGAAATTCCATTCTTGCAAATTTTGTAGTCTTAAATCCTATTATCCATGCTTATTATTGTTATTGAAATGTTGGGGGAATTATATCCGGTTCCACCGAGGTTGATAAATATTTGAATATTGATTCAAGGTTGAGATGTTAAATTGTGAAATAAATCTTTGATGAAATATTGATTTCTTTGTGAAACTTCTCTCTATCCGTTGTTATTGATTCTGTGTATTGTGAGGAGGAGTGTAAAGCACGAAGGGTGATGCCGTGCATGATTTATTTATATCGTGAGGAAGAGTGTAAAGCATGAAGGGTGATGTCGTGCCATGATATGTGGGTGTTAATGCGCGAAGGGTGATGCCGTCCCATGATATGAGAGTGATAAAGCACAATGGGTGATGTCGTGTATATTATGTGAGGTTTAATGCACGAAGGGTGATGCCTTGCTGTTTTATTTATATATTGGTGAGGTTAAGAGTAAAAGCACGAAGGGTGATGCCGTGCAGTTTTTCCTTTGCTGTCTTAATTTGTCAATTCGTTGGGAGATTACTGTTTAAATTGTTTCTTTTCATTGTTTCTCACCCCTTATATTGTGATCCCCCATTAATTGTCCCCTTCCCAATATTCCTGCTTTATTTATTTGTTTACCGTTTTTGCCATTAGCATGATTATACTGTTCAGGTTTTATGTGGCGTCTTGTCCTAGCCTCGTCACTACTTCGCCAGGTTAGGCTCGACACTTACCAGTACATAGGGTCGGTTGTACTGATGCTCCACTCTGCACTTTCTATGTAGATCTAGGTATCGATCCGAGCTGATTTTGAGATAGTAACTGACCTTTGCGCAGGAGACCCGAGGTAGATCTGCTGACGTCCGCATATTTCTGGAGTCCCTTCCTTTATATTCATTTACTGTTTTATTTAGTTCACAAACAGTTATACGGTTTCCTTTCAGCCAAATACTTGTAGTAAATTCTTAGTAGTTCGTGAGTTGTGACTCCAGATCAATGGTAGTTAAACATCTGTATTATTGCGCAGTATTATTTACCAAAAGTTTTCTTCTTATTTTAGTATCATGTGTTGAATGGTAGTGGATCCTCGTATAGTTTTAAATGTTGTAGATCTCTAATGTTAGTTTGCCTAGCAAGTGCAGTGTTAGGCGCCATCACGATCCCGACGGTGGGAATTTGGGTCGTGAGAGTGATACCTCATGGTGATTCTTGTTGTACATTCTATGTTGGAACGACTTGTTGAATTGAACGGTTATTGTTTTTCCTTAATTCATTTCACTTGTATTTTGACTATATTTGATTATTTGTTAACTTTTATCATATGTTCACTTTTTATTGCTTTTACTTCCGATCTTAGCCTTATATTAACATTCTGCTTTATTATCATTTATTGCTTTTACTTCCCGTTATTAGATTATATTAATATTCTACCCAAGTTTCTATGTCTAGTGGGTGTGTTGACCCGACCTCATCACTACTCCACCAAGGTTAGTCTTGATACTTATAGGGTACTGTTGTGGTGTACTCATCTACGCTTCTGCACATTTTTGTGCAGATCCAGGTACCTTTACCCGTGCCGGACGCTAGTGAGTTGATTCAGACATTTTGGAACTTTCAAGGTATACCCGCTTGCACTCACAGGCCTCAGAGTCACCTTCTAATGATCATATGCTATTGTTTATTTTATTTTCGAACAGTACTGTAATAGAGATTCTTAGAGTGTTTCGGTAGAGCTTGTGACATTGTACTACCAGTTTTGGGGTTGTATGACTATTGTTGTATTTTAGCTACGTTATTTCAATTGTCAGTTTAATGTTTAATAATTAAGTTGGTTACTTCTGTTATTTCTCAACATGTGCTAGAGTTACCTAGTCTTAGAGACTTGGTGCCATCAAGATTCTTAAGGTGGGATTTTGGGATCGTGAAAAGTTGGTATCAGAGCTCTAGGTTCATAACTGCTATGAGTCATAAGCAAGTTTTGTAGAGTCTTTTGGATCGGTACGGAGACGTCTATACTTATCTTCGAGAGGATACAAAACTATTATGAAATTCCATTTCTTTTATTCCTTATCGTTCGGATTTGTTGATTTCGAAATCTGAGCCTTTGTCTTTATATTATCTCATAGATGATGAAGACACACACTGCTTATCGGATGAGCATACATCCACATCCCCTGATAGAGTTGCGAGAGGTCGGGGACGGGATAGAGGCCAAGGGTGGCATGTGCTGCAGCCAAAGCACCTGCCAGAGCAGTGACTAAGGAGCCACCAGTAGCTCCGGTTGTTGGACAGGAACCTAAGGTGCCTGTTGGTACCGTTGGACTCTTAGAATACCCTGGTATATATTCTGAGTATGTTCAGTACTTTAGTTCAGGCATGATTGATCCCAATTGCACCAACTACATCTTAGGTCGGGAGAGGAGCTCAAACTCCCGCAGCTCGTACTTAGAGCAGCGGGTCCATGATGATCAGGTTCCGGGAGTTATGCCAGCACAACCCGTTATCCCTATTTGCTTGAGGCCAGGACAGAAGCATCAGAGACGGAGCAGAAAAGGCTTGAGAGGTTCAAGAAGTATTATACTCATACTTTTAGTGGCATAGTTACCGAGGATGCACAAGGTTTTATGGACTAGTGCCACCGTATTCTCGGCACCATGGGCATTTTGGAGGTGAGTAGAGTCTCTTTTACTACAATTTAGCTGACATGGGCGGCATATAGGGGAGCCAGTTGCCATTGTTGACATGCATGTTCGCCAATTGAAGTCTAAGAAGATTTCCGCGGTAAAGGTCCAGTGGAGGGGTCAACCAGTTGAGGAGGCAACTTGAAATACCGAGGAGGACATGTGGAGCATATATCCACACTTATTCGACACTCCAGGTATGATTCTAGACCTGTTCGAGGATGAATGGTTTTTTAAGAGGTAGAGAATGTGACGACCTGACCGATCATTTTTCTCTCTAGATCCCCGTTCCCCTAATTAATACCCCCCATATGTGCTTTTAATATTTTATGACTTGCAGGGATGGTTGGTTTGGGTTTGGAAGGGTTCAGATTGAAATTGGATCACTTAGTTCCTTAATAGTGGCCTGAGATTGCCAAGTTTGACTTGAGTCAAGATTTTGAGTAAACGACCTCAGAACCGGGTGATGGTTCTAATAGGTTCCTATGATGATTTTGGACTTAGAAGTGTGTTCGAATCGAGTTTCGGGTGATCCAGGAGCATTTCAGAGCTTACTATTGAAAGTTGGCGCATTGAAGGTTTTCAAGTTCTTTAAATTTGGGTTGAATTAGATTTCGGTGTTATCAAGGTCCATTTTGGAGTCTGAGCCTGGGAATGGGTCCTTACTGTTAATTATTACTTGTACACAAAATTTGGTGTCATTCCGAGTTGTGTAAGTAAGATTTGACGCGCTCAGAGCTTGTTGAAAAGTTTGAAGTTCATATGTTGATTTAATTTGATTTTGGGGGTGTGATTCTTAGTTTGGTTGTTGTTTTATGTGTTCTGAGGGTTTGATCAGGTCTATATTACATTTATGTACTTGTTGGTGCAATTGGACAGCGTCCCGGGTGGCTCGATTGAATTTCGGACCACCCGGAGCTAAGACTGAAATTCTACTATTGTTGGTTCTGGTTTCCTTCTTCGTGAACATGGAGTCGCGTTCACGGAGAAGGAATTGGGGGACTGGGAATTTTTCTCTTCGTGTTTGTGATCAGTGGGTCCCATTCACGAAGTTCTGGGACTGGTGGCCTTCGGGTTCACGTGAGTGGGCCCGCGTTCGCGTAGAGAAAAGGGGTCTGGGAGGGGCCAACACCCATTACCCTTCGCGTTTGAATAAGTACCATCACGATCACGATGATCAGGTAAGGCAAGCCTTCGTGATCCCAAGACTTCCCTCGCCTTCACGATGAAGACTTTCAGGGCCTAGGCAACCTTTGCCTTCGCGATCGCGAGACCCTTGTTGCGATCGTGAAGAATTGTAAACTGCGCAGTTTCTTGATTTAAGGTCGGGACTTAGGCTTATTTTTCCCATTTCTCATTGTGCGAATTTGGAGCTTCTTGGAGAGGGGTTTTCATCAAGCATTATAAGATGAGTGATTTCTACCTTATGTAAGTTAAATACATCGATTATGGGAATATTTTAACATGTAAAATGATGAAATTTTAGGAGTTTGTTGAAAAATCTAGTTTTTGATAAAAATGGGATTAGCTACAAAATTGGGATTAGACCACGGAAATGATTATGGAATTGAGTAGAAATTATATATTTGTGTTCGTGAGGTTATGGGTAACATTTATTTACAAAAATTTCCGGATTCCGGGCACGTGGGTACGGGGGTGGGGTGGGGGGTGAATTTTAGGAATCTTTTAATTTGGGTTGGGTAATTACTCTAATAGTGAAATTATAAACTTTTGAGCATATATTAGTTAGTTTGTACAATATTTCCCTAGTTTTGAATTGCGTGTCACCGATTTGAGGCTTTTAGTGTGAATTGTGGACCGAGAAGAGGGCTTGGAAATGAGGTAAGTATCTTGCCTAACCTTGTAAGAGGGGATTCTTCCTGTAGGTGTTATAAATGGGTTTTGCTAATAATTGTGGGGGCTACGTGCACACGATGTGATGAGAGTCCGTACGTGGCAAAGAATCATGCTTATGTCCGGGTAGCTTTAGGACTCTACCGTGTATTACTCGTATTATTTGCACTTAACTTGTTAGTTTAATTACCTAAATTTATAATTGAAATTGGGTAAAGGATTTGTAAAGACTGAGCTTCATTGCTTTGAGTTTTGGCGGAATACTTGATTGTTAGCGGAATTTATGCCTTCTTTGAGTATTATTCTTATGTAGTAGTCATTAATCGGAGTTTGTAGAGTATTGTTTATTCCTGTGGATCATACTGAACGACTCAGCAGTATATTAGATACATCTATGGTTCGCGCCGGTCGACCCTAAGCAGTGTACACACAATTCCGGATTGGGTTGTACGAACTCGACATAAATCGTGCATGATATTGTTCGGAATCCAATTATACTTGATATTTCTTTTCTTGAATTGAGACTTGAAAAATTACTTGGTGTCTCTTAGTGTTAAGGACTTGGCCTGTGATAGTTGGAGACTGTAAATTGCTATTGTGTTTAAGAATCATTATTTACTGCTTCTTATTTCAATGTTATTGTTGTATTCATGCCTACTTATGTTTTCCACATTTTATTTATTGACCTCTAGTAAGTGTCGATATCGACCCCTTATTACTACTTCTTCCAGGATAGACTAGTTACTTACTGGGTACATGTTATTTATGTACTCATGCTACACTTCTACACTATTTGTGCAGGGTTTGAGGCAGGTACATCTGGTGGCCAGTCAAACGCGTACCCCCGTTACCTGGAGACTTAGTGGTGAGCTGCTTCCTATGCTCCGTTCTGCAGCACCCGGAGTCTCTTCCTTGTTGTATTTATTTTTCTGTCTATCTTACTCCAGACAGTAGTATAGGTGGTTTTGTATATTCTATTAGTTTTACACTTGTGACACCGGATTTTGGAAAATTCTAGCAGATATTCATGGTTTTTTTATTATCAAATTCACTACTTCACTTTTAGGTTTTGTTTATGCCTTACATTACTACGATCACCTACTATTTGGTACTTTACCAAATAAAAATTAATTAAAAATATTAAATGAACAATTAAATGGATAGTCACCGTTGGCTTGCCTATCGGCGACGTTGGGCGCCATCATGGCCTATAGTGGGAATTGGGCCATGACATCTTTTTTGGTTTGACACCTAAATTCACTTCGTCCTCCACGACACGTTTTCTCTTACCTTCAACATCATTCACTCTAACCATTTTGCTCTTTTTTTTCTCAATTTGTCCAACATCCTTTCGAGACTCTAACACTTTAACATCGTCGGAACGAATTTGTCTTCTCATATTTTGTTCACCAATAAATTTATCAACTAAAACCAGGGTTGAATGAGGAGATAAACTCGTTGACCGAGTTTCTCTACTCATGTTTCTCTTTTTCTCAATTGAAACCAAGTTTGAATAAGGAGATGAACTCATCGAACGAGTTTGTCTTCTCATATTGCTCTATTTCTCAATTGAAACTAGGTTGAGTGAGAAAATAAAAAAAATAATTATATGAACGAACGATTATAGAATTTTGTGAAGAACTTAATACATATCTCAACCAAAACTAACAAAATCATCTATAACAGATACCTACAATGTACTCTAACTGTCACGACCCAAACCGATGGGCCGAAATGGGCACCCGGTACCTTACTGAACCGAGTACCTGCGTAACGTATCTTTCGTATCATACTATCATATGTAAATGATCCAGAGATACTTTCGTGATATAAGTAGAATAGAACATGGGTAAATACTTGATATTGGACGATCCAACATGTAATCCAAACTTATTCATATGACGTACGGGCCTATATTGCCGACTTGATCTTTTATGCAATCAAAACATAGGCCGACAAGGCCATACAAGTATCCATATACATGAAATTTGTCTACAAGCCTCTAAGAATACATAATATTATAAAGGAGAGGACCGATCCCCGCCATACTAATCGATATATACATCCTAATCATACTGACCAAATAAGCAACTCCGGAGCAAATGGAGTGCACCAACATCTTCCACTGAGCTGATAGCCTACTTGGAGGGCTCTCGATCTGTCTGTCGGGACCTGCGGGCATAAAATGCAGAATCCCCAGGAAAAAGGGACGTTAGTACGAATAATGTACCGAGTATGTAAGGCACATAAATAAGTGCATAAAAGACATGGAAGAAATATAGAGTACATGACTCAACCTGTAAGTATGGACAACTCTGCAAATCATGAAATACTTATAGTTTCATGCATATGCGTATGAATATCATGTCGTGCATAAGTACGTGGGTTCGTAATATCATCAAGCCTCTGAGGGCATCCCATCATACTACGGGCAAAATCATCAATGTATACCAGCTGATCAGGTGGTGGTGCATATATAACACCATAACCTTTCCCATTTCCCATATATATATATATATATAT
>ML385765.1:0-25760 GCA_005239525.1 Nicotiana knightiana | reverse complement strand
TTTCACATATATATATATATATATATATATATAATGCCATCTGGTCATGGGTCAATGTGCATGTATAAATGTATGAAATGCATATGAAATACGTTAATAAAATCTCTCGGTACGTCATAAGACCATTTTGCCTCTGATTAATACCATGAAATAAACTTTACCAACTGACATATTCTTGAGACCCATGAATAGATGATATAATAATAATTCACATGGGGAATCAAGAATATAGACACCCCTAGTATTTCTTTGAATAGAGTCATTTATGAAAGTTGCATATTTTGCTAGTTTCATTTGTATTATTTGGATCATGCCAAAAAGAAAGAAGGGATAGCCTTAACATACATGGAGTAGGAAAAAATTTGTATGATAATCCTGAAAAAGGTTGCACCGTACTCCCTCAGAATCGCAAAATCTCATGTTGCTAATGTGCTAATAATTCTCGCTGGAATTAATTTGGTCGCAAGAATTTTGTTGGAAGCTTGTTAGGTTGAGTTCTAGCTTCTGGTTTTAAAACGTTTGAATTTGAATTAGAAAGAAGCTATGTGATTCTTACTTTATGACTAAGGACGTTCTGATTTTTGTCCAAATGAAATGGAAACAAGACTTGTAATAAGTCTTACTTGTTAAATCCCTATTAACCTTAGATAGCCACCTAATCATAAAATGACTAAGAGTTATTCTCTTAGTTTGTGGCTTTCTGCCACGTTTTTTTGGGGGAGGGATAAATCTCATAATTTAATAATTAACTAGGTAATGTCCCGTTATCCAATAATTAACCAATTACTCGCATAATTAAGAATTGTCTCAAATTACTTAAAATTCTACTTATTTTTAATACACCTTATACATCCTAATATCATGGTCATATGATGCCTTGTATGATACTAGTCCATAAATATCCGGTATTAACGCTTGGCACGAGTTTTATCCCAACATGCCAAACTTGGACGAAAATTCATTTTCTTTGACTTGCTTCCCCTTTCACCTTCACGAATTTACTCACCACTTGTTTTAAATAGCATAATCCTTATAATCTCCAAATAGTCTTTTCCTTGGACTGATGTCAATTACCTTATGACAAATTCAATGTACAATACTACATGGTGCAACATTGTCGTAATTTAATACTGCAAATGGTAACATCATCGTAATCTAATACTGCGGGACGTAATATTGACGTAATATTGTAGGGCGTAACATCATTCCCCCTTTTGGAACATTCGTCCTCAAATGTTGACTGATGCTCTTATCATTTTCATAACTTATAGCTCTTATGAATACCTCAATATTCTCCTTGCCATTTAGGCAGTTGTTCTGTGAATAAATCCAAAGGTCAGGGCATTCCCCCCTTTAGGCCTCTTTCCCACGCCATGACTTGTGATAGAATTCTTTTCAATCTCGTAACTGTTGCTACCTTCTATCATGCAACCTCTATGATACTGACCTTGTAAGTGTGCCTATGCGACTCTTCTCTTCTCTTTCCTCCAACTTTTAGCCAATCTCTAGGCCTTACTTTGTAAACATATACAAGGCTTAATAGGATGCCTCTCTGGGCATCTATAGAAGTACTGAAGTTCTTCGCTTGGTATTTTGTAGAACTTGCGAATATGGCTATATCTTATTTCGTAGACCTAGTTTTCCATCCGTATGACTTTACAGCCTCTACGTAGGTCATACTATACCATAATTGTTACTTTGATTTATCGTTACTAAGGTCTGCAACTAACTCCAGGTTACTCTCGTTGCTTATCCTTTAGACTGATGGTCTAATCTCATCTCATACTGTTGGACTTTTATCCATCTATTGTTGATTCACCTTAATATTGATTCATCATCTACCACTAATAACTTGATCTTTTATGTAAAATTGTCGCTAGGACTCGCGTCTCATCGGGGACATCATGAGTAATTAGGTTGGTCCTTGGAGTGATACTATACTTCCATAACCGTACTTTATAGCATCCTAATGTGACTCACCTTCTATGGGTATTTTAGCCCGTACAATTCATTCAATCCTCTTCAAGTCATTATTCAATCGAAGGCCCAAACGTCGTCCTTTATCTACCACAATTACGCCGTATTCTACTATCAGGGCAGCATTCCATCTCTTCTAAATGTTACTAGTCTTAGACACCTTTGAGTTCATTCTGGCTATACTGAGCCTTCTATAACGTAGAGAATCCGTCAGCTATCTTATTTTAATGAGCTTAATCCCAAGAACTTATCCATTCTTGTCACCTTTTCACTCACCTTTTCTTATCCTTAATCCTGTCTTCCTAAAACCTTGTCGCTCTACCATACTTTAGCTTGCGACCTACACATATCTATTCATACTTGTTCGCAACCTTCCTTCAACTTGCTTGAACTATAGATTTCCTTATGTCATTCTGGAATATCAAGCGAGACATCACATCGTCTCTAACTCTTCTTTTACTCTCTAATTAGACCTTTTGATACTTAGAAATCATAGTTTGGAAGGTATTCCACTGACGACGCTGCTATCATTCCTGGATACTGGATCCCCGCGCTTCTAGACTTTTATCTGCAATATCGGCTATTCACAACCTTGTGTATTCGAGTATCTCATACATTGTTCACCTTTACCTTTCTTACCTTAAAATCTTACATCGTATCTTTTATCTCTTTCATGACCTCCCTTCCATATAGGTATAGTTCACATTTCCAACTTGAAGTTCTGTCATAACACTTGCACCTCTGGGGCATACACAATTCAGTGGTAGCTCCATACTGGTACTCTTCTAACTGGCTCTATCGTAGAGCCGTTATAGAATATGGCTACTGTACTATTTCTTTTGTACTTCTGATATTAAGAGTGATTCTAGAATGTTCTCAATCATGATGCTTATAACTTCTTGGGTCCAATAAACAGACTCCTAATTTACTTAGTTGATGTAACTCCTTAGTTTTCGCTTTCGTTTGATTGGCCTTTATGTCGGCTTAAGTTATCTCACGATCTGTGGTTCATGGTATTAGTTATTCTGTTTAAACTTTCATGGGTGCTGAGGAATATGCATGATACAATCCTTTAACAATTTTATCTTTCGTCTAAGTCCTGAGCTCACTTCTTTCTTTTAACGTATACTAGAATCTTCTACGGCTGTATATGCTGCATGTATAAAAATCTGAACCCTTAAGTGCGTTCATAACGTAACCCAATCTGGATCATTAATCGAATACTTTCTTTCGTTCCATCTTAGCTTTATTTCAACGTAAGCTATTACTTTTCCTGGTCTTTCTTCCCGCTTGTTGCGTCCATACTTATCTTATCTTAGTGCCCACACTTGCCAGCGTTTACATACAAATCATATGATCTCGAATATTACTTTTAGTTTTAATTCCCGTTCATTAACCATGGTAGGTGACACTTTCCTTTGGAGTGCTTACAATGTTGTTGCGAGACTGTTGTTACATGACCATTTCCTCTTTAGGTTGTTGTGCTTAGGTTGAATCCTTCTTCCTTATCTCCTCATCTAGTCTTTCGTTGCAGTACTTAGGGAGAACCCTTAACTCTCGTAAAGTTGTGAGCTTATTACGGACCTTTTGATGTCCTTCCTTGCCTATAATCATCTGTACTTGCCTACCTCCGTGCCCTTGTGCTTGTAGGGTTTCTTCTGAACTGATATTTTGACTGCCTTCCTAGTGGTACTTTCTTTTATCCCCGTAATACTCATACGGTACCTTTAACTACCCGTCTCCTATTTGAATATATCTAAAGTATTATAATGACATTACTGCGAGGCTGAATTCTCCATGTTGGGGTTTACTACCTTTATCTTGCATGATCCGCTGATCCGTCTGTAACTTCTTGTCTAGTCATGACTAGGCTCTTCCTGAATCAACTACTAGCTACTCATTGACTCATTCTCAAATCCATATTCCGCGTAATCTCTCTTGGATTATTTTCTTTGTCTAACTTACCTCTTGCACTGGCTCCTTATTTATCAATAACCTTCCGGGCAGGAACCCTTACTTCCCTTTTATGACGTCGTGCTTATGTAACATTCTGGAATCATAGCATATATGTAGGATTCAGATTAGTGCAATCTCATCCCTTTCTCATTTTTATCGCATTCTTCCTTTATCATTCCATATTCCCCCCTTTAGGGGAGTATTAAGACTTGGATCTACGAAGACCTGCCTATGGATGTTTTTCCTCTCCATCTTTGGCGTCTTTTTGCATCATCAATGACCCTTACTCGCCTTGCGGTAATCCTTCTGTACCAAGGATAACAAAATTCCTCACTCACAATGGTGGCATTTAGTGTAACTGGCACATATAGTCCCTTAAGCTTAACTTTGCTTACATTGATTGCTTTAGGAAAGCGTTTTCCTGAATGACCTTTAAAGGTTATTCTTCTGTCGTCCATTCTATTATCACCGGAAGGCAAGCTCTAAAATTCTCATAATGCCGACTATTATCAAATCACTCAGTCCCTAATTCATGTTCAGTTTATCTTGTTCACCAGCCCATACTGGTTCTTATTACTCTGGGATTTAACTTTTTCTTCAGGTAGTCGCGTTGGAGTCACAAACTTATTTCTTGAAATGAGGATATGACTTTATGGCCTATACTCTTTTGTTGTCTCAAGGCCTACCACATCTTGTCTTTTCCTTTACTTGACTATAGATTCTGTAATATTGTCATCTTTTTGATCTACCGTTGTCATCCATGTATCACATCTTACTCATAATGCATCATTAACTCTCTTCCTATTTCCTGCTAACATTTATATCTATTATTTTATTCCAAAAATTTGAACAAGACATTCTTTTGCTTTTAGCTCCCCTTGCTCCACCTGCTGGCTCTTCAGTTTGCCTAACATTCTTTCTCTACTAGGGATGGTAGCCATACCAAGGTAATATTTATCTGTTCCAGGGTTCCAGTGCCTATATTTCCAGTACTCATATCTGGCTGGCTATATTTCTTATCAACCGTCTTTCTGGATGTAGACATTGTCGTATTATGAATAAGATAGAGTTAGGAAATTGAGTTCTTACAATTTAGCTCTATCACACGATCTAGAGTAAGAAGAAAGAGTGACAATTCTAAATGCCCTGTAGCCTCCTACTTATAAGTGTGGTGCACGACACACCCATAAACAAGACTCTACTAGACATGGCTTGTAGACTTCCAAGTACAGAACTGCTCTGATACCACTTTTGTCACGACCCAAACCGATAGGACGCAACGGGCATCCGGTACCTTACTCAACCGAGTACCTGCGTGATGTATCTTTCGTATCATACTATCATAGATAAATGAGCCAGAGAGACTGTCGTGAGATAAGTAGAATAGAACATGGTGAAATACTTGTCATTGGACGATCCAACATGTAATCAAAACTTATTCATATGACATACATGCCTATATGGCCGACATGATCTTTTATGCACTCAAAACATAGGCCGACAAGGGCATACAAGTATCCGTATACATGACATCTGTCTACAAGCCTCTAAGAATACATAATATTATAAAGGTGAGGACCAAGACCCGCCATACTAATAAATATATACATCCTAATCGTACTGACCAAATAAGTAACTCCGGAGCAAATGGAGTGCACCAACATCTTCCACTGAGCTAATAGCCTACTTGGAGGGCTCTCGATCTGTCTGTCGGGACTTGGGGGCATAAAACACAACATCCCCAGGAAAAAGGGACGTTAGTACGAATAATGTACCGAGTATGTAAGGCACATAAATAAGTGCATAAAAGACATGGAAGAAATATAGAGTACATGAATCAACCTGTAAGTATGGACACTCTGTAAATCATAAAAAACTTATAGTGTCATGCATATGCGTATGAATATCATGTCGTGCGTAAGTACGTGGTTCATAATATCATCAAGCCTCTGAGGGCATCCCATCATATCATCTCGGCCACTGTGGGAAAAATCATCAACGTATACTAACTGATCAGGTGATGGTGCGTATATAATGCCATAACCTTTCCCATTTCCCATATACATATATATATATATATACGCGTATATAATGCCATCTGGTCATGGGTCAATGCGCATGTATAAATTCATGAAATGCATATGAAATACGTTAATAAAATCTCTCGGTACATCATAAGACCATTTTTCCTCTGATTAATACCATGAAATAAACTTTACCAACTTACGTATTTTTGAGACCCATGAACAGATGATATAATATTAATGCACATGGGGAATCAAGAATATAGACAGCCCTAGTATTTCTATGAATAGAGTCATTTATGAAAGTTTCATATTTTGCTCATTTCATTTGTATTATTTGGATTATGACAAAAAGAAAGAAGGGATAGCCTTAACATACCCGGAGTAGGGAAAAATTCGTATGATATTCCTGAAAAAGGTTGCACCATAGTCCCTCAGAATCGCAAAATCTCACGTTTCTAATATGCTAATAATTCTCGCTGGAATTAATTTGGTCGTAAGAATTTTTTTGGAAGCTTGTTAGATTGGGTTCTAGCTTCCGGTTTTAAAATGTTTGAATTTGAATTAGAAAGAAGCTATGTGATTCTTACTTTATGACTAAGGACGTTCTGATTTTTGTCAAAATGAAATGGAAACAAGACTTGTAATAAGTCTTGTTAAATTCCTATTAACCTTGGATAGCCACCTAATCATAAAATGACTAGAGTCATTCTCTTAGTTTGTTTCTTTCTGCCACGTTTTTTTGGGGGAGGGATTAATCTTATCTCATAATTTAATAATTAACTAGGTAATGTCTTGTTACCTGATCATTAACCAATTACTTGCATAATTAAGAATTGACTCAAGTTACTTAAAATTCTACTTATTTTTAATACACTTTATACATCCTACTATCATGGTCATATGGTACTTTGTATGGTACTAGTCCATAAATATCGGGTATTAACGCTTGGCGCGAATTTTATCCCAACATGCCAAACTTGGACGAAAATTCATTTTCTTTGACTTGCTTCCCCTTTCACCTTCACGAATTTACTCACCACTTGTTTGAAATAGCATAATCATTATAATCTCCAAATAATCTTTTACTTGGACCGATGTTAATTACCTTATGACAAATTCAATGTACAATACTACAGGGTGCAACATCGTCGTAATTTAATACTGCGAAGCGAACATCATCATAATATAATACTGCGGGACGTAATATCGACGTAATATTGTGGGGCGTAACACTAACTAAACAAATCAGTCACAAAAGACAAAGAAAAACAGCATCACTTCTCCAAAAAACACATGCAATCCAAAAAATATATAGAAAACAAGATATTTTCTAGTCAAATTACGTGGAATCAGAAGAAAATCATAGCAATGTTGCTTGTTTTGTCGTCAATTTCTACAATTTTGGGTTCAATTTTAGCAAAAAATATTAGAGAGAAAGAGAGAGAGAGAGAGAGAGAGAGAGAGAGAGTGAAAACTCAGAGAAGAGAGAGAACGATCCTTTTTTAAGCTTATAAAACAAATAACAAATATGTTAAAAAAACTGAGATCAAAGTAAAATATGAAACAAGAAAATAGACAAGAATGTAGGGAGAAAGAGATGGGAGATTCTTATTTCTTCCATGTACTCAAGTGTATTACAAAATGACTTCTCATCCTTTATTTATAGTACTACATAGAGGTATATCAAAAGAATTTCTTAAATATGCCATTATGCATTTGAGATCATGGAGGAACATCATGGGGAAATTATGGAGGTATGAGAGTTACAACCATAAGTATTGGAGTAGTGGAAGTTATGGAGATAATGGATAAGGGTAGCAAGTGTTTTTCATTTAGAAGTTATGGACATCCACTATAATCTAATGTTTCATAACACTCCCCCTTGGATTTCCATCGGTAATGTGCCTCGTTAAAATCTTTCTAGAAAAAAATCATGTGGGAAAAAAATTCTAGTGAAGGAAAAAGACTACACATATCTAGTAGTACGCATTTTTTGCTACCTCATTAAAAACCTTGTCAGGACAATCCAGTAGGATAAAACCTTGGCTAAGGAAAAAAAAGTTCACCACGTGCTATACTCCCTTGACAAAAATATCACTTGATATCTTAGAGATGATGAATTCTAATCTAGTATAACAACTTCTCAATTTCTGAGGTTGGCAATGCCTTTTGAAGAAGTTTGCCAAATTATCACTTGAACAAATTTGTTGAACATCGATCATGTCTGAAAAGAACTTTGGTAAAATATGTTTTATTTTGTATCCTTTGATAGTCCTATCAATTGAGCCATGGATGCAGTATCGTCTTCAATGTAATTGGAATCTAGTTGAATATCATAATATGGCAGTACCCTCACAGACAAATAGATTATCTGAACAACGAACCATGCCTTGCATTTGTATAACCAACAAAACCCTGACAATACTTGTTAGAATAAACAAATCTATATCAAAGATTTCTTTTGTAATATAACACTAATAGTATTTTACTATCTCCATATAAGAGTACAACTATATCTCGCTAGCATATTGTTATGCTCATAGTTCTAGCAAGATACATTAGTGCACCAATTGCACTAGACAAAAAAAAAATCATGTATGCCATGATTGCTCTAATCCATATAAGGATTTGCTGAAGCTTTATTTAATAAATTTCTTGGGAACCCTAATATGCTTCAGAATAATTTAAATCCTTCATACACATATCAAATTTATTGTCAAAATTAAATCCTGAAAACGATTTCATCCACTAAAGGAGAACATATCTCCATATAACTAATGCCAGGATATTTATAAAAAATCTTGTGCCACAAGTCGTCTTTATGTCTATCGAATTGATTTTTTATTTCACTTTTGGTGTTGGGACTATCCGACCAACTTTACATTTTTCAGATGAGGTCAATTTCATTGCATATTTTTCATCTGGCCAATCATTTATCTGTCCAAATTCCATGACAGATTTGAGCTCAAGATCCTCGTCAATACTAATAATATTGAGCGCTATATTATATCAACAATATCGTCAATGATCATTTTACATCGGTTCCATCATCACATAATAAAAACATAACTTATCAAAATCTCATAATTTTTAGGTACCTGAGCCTCTTCCGTGAGGTCTTATAGAGTGTTATGTCATGGTGCTCTTCTAGAGCACTTGCCTCATTATTATGACCATCTTGATCATTTGCTCCACTCCTTCTTCAAGAAGTTTTATCTTTGGAACCAATTAGTCTATTTCGCTTTATGTGTGTCATAAACTTTATTCATCATGGAATTTATTTTTGTTGGAGCATTATCAGCTGAAATATGACATTTAGCTTTGGCTCAGATAATGCCCCTGATAATATTTTGCAAATGGATTATCACTTTAACTTCAAGTTTACATTTTCTTGTACGAGGATTTAGATGTACTCATAATAATTCATTCCACGTATTTTTTCAGCTGCTCATTTTCTCCCCCTATTGTTGGGATCACCAACACATTTACCAACCTTCTTTGGGAATCCATATTTGTGAATTGTGGTGGGATAATTAAATCATATAGCACATCCATATTTCTAGATGAAAGTTATTTGGTTCCTGACACTGAGCCAATTGTGACACGGAGAATTTTTCATAGCTTGTTGGCTAGATGCGTACAAGTGATGTTGTATATTAAATAATACACCTCATACCAAATTTCTATTTGAGAGTTTTGTTCTCATAACCAATGGTTTAGCTATAATTGGAGGCATACAATTTTAGCTAAAATAACTTGGATTTAAACCAGCATTATCAAGATAAATCATCATAATTATATTCTAGAACGATGCTCTAGTAATTTGAGCAATCAATCTTGGAAAATCCAAATTGCAAGTTGATAACAAATGCACATGTGACCTTACAATAGATGCATCTATTAAAATTGTATAATAGTAAATGGTCCACATAGCAGGTGACTGATCCCATATATATCACCTTCTATTCGTGTCACGACCCCAAATCTAAACTAGTCGTGATGGCGCCTATCATGGAACTAGGCCAACCAATTTAACACTCAAATCGTAATTAATCTTTCATGTATATCATTGCTAAACTAATAATCCATAAAGGTTTCGTTAAATCATTTTTAAAACAAATAAAGCTACATCAAATATTAAATACAACCACGAGATCCCGGAGTCACTAGTCATGAACATCTAAAGAAAATATACAACTCTAGAAAATAAACCCTATAATAGTAAGCAGGAGAGAGCGGGGCTGCGGACACGTGCAACTACCTCGCAAAGTCTCCTAGAATCTTTGAAACAGATACAAAACTCACTCTGCCTAGCACCTGGATCTGCACACAAGGTGCAGGAAATAATGTGAGTACGCCAACTCAGTAGTAATGAAAATAAATCAGGTCTGAGCGGTAAGAAACACATAAAGTCAAATCATCAATTTACAATAAGCACGCCTTTCTTTCCCACAGTGTATACATTAAATCAACATGCTTTAAAAGCCAATTTCAGTAAAAATCCTTTAAAAAGTGTGATTTCCAACATTTTCAGAAAAATACCCAAAGAAGTGTAAAATGAAATAAATCATAAATAGCCACTCGGGCCAAAACATGTATCATAAATCGCCCCTCGGGAAAATCATCACTCAGAATCAGTCGCGCAGCATGCCTCGCAATCACTCAGTATCAGCCCCTCGGGCAACCTCACTGTCACTCATGCCTCCCAATCACTCGTCACTCGGCACTCGACACTCGCACTCAATAGGTACCTGCGCTCACTGGGGGTGTGTACAGACTCCAGAGGGTCTCCTTCAGCCCAAGCGCTAATATCAAGCCCCATCGTGACATATCATATCCTCACAATAAGGCCCTCGGCCTCACTCAGTCAACAACTCTCAAAAAGCCACTCGGGCTATCAGTAAAACAGGGTACTTGATCCAAAACATCATTTTATATCTCAAAGTAGTGTAAATAAGGCTGAGTTTCGAAATCAGTTAAACATAATATGACTGAGTGTAAATCATAAGTCAACACAGTGAGGAAATAGCAGTAAAAGCCCACAAGGGGTCTAAACAAGTCGGCACAAGGCCCCAACCATGGCTTACAGCCCAAATATAACAATAGTCTTAAAACACGATTTAACATATGATTTAAAAGTAAATACGCAACTCAATAGTTGCCACGGGAAGGAACAAGTCCAAATCCAAAATTAGTGCACGCCACACACTCGTCATCCGGCATGTGCTCCACTCCAAAAATATTGAGAAAATACGAAGTCCGATGTTTCATACCCTCAAGACAAGATTTATATTCATTACTTACCTCAAACCGGCTCCAATACTAATCCGCGATGCTCTTGCCTCTCGAATTGGCTCCCGATTTCTCCGAATCTAACCAAAACCAGATTAATATCAACAATATACGCTAAAGGAACAAGGCCCACTCGAAAATTATCAATTTAAACCAAAAGTCCCGAAATTGACCAAACCCGACTCCCGGGCCTACATCTCTGAATTCTATAAAAACTGCATCATAATAATCCTCATCCTTTCCCGGGTCTATAGAACATCAAAATCGGACTACAATAGCTCCTTCAATTACTCAATTAAAGTCCCAAATTTCTCATGCCCTAACTTCCCCAAATTTTGGGTTTAAATCCAACTAATTTCAGGTTTATTTACTTAGAAAACAACATAGAATCGAGTTATGAAGTCAAAAATCTTACCTCCAAGTGTTTCCCCCTTGATTCCCTCTTTAATCTCTCTCAAAAGCTCCAATTCCGTCCAATAATGGTGAAAAGTGGGCTAAAACTCGCGGATATGGATTTTTAAAGCACACTGCCCAGGCCCCTAATATTTTATCAGTGCGTTCGCATTCCAGAACCCCCGTTCGTAAAGCAAAAACCAAAACCTTCTCTACGCGATCGCAATCACCACCACGCGTTCGCACAGAACCAACACCCAGCCCCCACACGTGCCTCACTCCCCATGCAATCGCTCAAACCTCACACGCGATTGCATGGCACACGCTCCGATAGCCCACGCGATCGTAGCCTCCATAAACGCGGTCGCATAGAAAAAAAAATAGGCTGCCTCAGACAAGCCTATCCGATCGCATTCACACATACGCGATCATATAGAAGGATAACAGAACTGAACACCAGTAGATTTTTCTGCAATTTCCCCAAGTCCGAATTGGTCCGTTAACCTCCCAAAACACACGCGAGGCCCTCGGGACCCCAACCAAACACGCCAGCACATCCCATAACCTCATTCAAACTTATTCGAGCCTTCGAAACACCCAAAACAACGCCAATTCAAGCTTAATTCAACACCGGACATCAAAACCACGTTCCGAACACACTACTAAGTCCTAAATCACCTATAGAAGCTATCCTAACCATAAAATCTACATTCCGAGGTCGTTTACCAATAAGTCAATTTCCAGTTGAATTTTCCAACTATTGAACCAAGTTAAGAGACTAAGTGTCTCATTTCTCTCCAAAAATCGCTCCGGACCCGAGCCAACCAATCTAACACAACATAATGAAGCTGAACCACATATAATGAATCAGAAACGGGGGAAACAGGGCTATTACTCTCGGAACGACCGGCGGGGTCGTTACATCCTCCCCCACTTAAACATACGTTCCTCGAACGTGCCAAGAGTTGTTCTCCAACATAATCAAACTGCCGCGTAACCTCACCATGCACATACCCAGGGGTGATCTCACGCCACCTTATCCCAAATAGGTCCGATAACACACATAACTGAGGTTTCACAATTCGACCTGACCCATAAACCTTAGAACTAAATTCCCACTTCTGAAATACTTTCCAAGATCAAAATTCCACAACTATAAAATGAATAAATCTGAACACGCTGTATCAAGCCATACTCGTAACCCAAGATGCAATCACATAATATACCACACGACTCAACACTCATGGAGATAACTCCTAATCACAATAGCTGCTCAAAACAACCCAATACCAGTACATAACCTCTTATCAAGCAATGCCTTGCTCTACACTGTCTATACTGCCGATGATGGAAGAAACACGTAGGAACTAGCAACCATTCGTCCGATCAGCATTAATATCCTCACAAATATACCGCAACTAGATTCGGAAGTACCCATTCTAGGTCCGACGACCTCATCTCATCTACCACAAACACTCTAGCAGCATCAATACAATCCAACCCATAACCTGTGCAACTCGTGCACCCAATAGCAACATCTCACGACTCAAATCATAGAAAAGATTCACACGGGAGGACTTTCCTTCCATTAACAATTACCATCACAACCCCATGCTAAAAGCCTGGCACACATCGTAAAATCAGAACACACGAATCTGACACCAAGGATCATACCTCCACTTAATTCCGCTACAACGCGTGATCCCATCCAAATGCCGGTCCACATGAAATACTTCAAGCCACCTTTATCAAAATCAATAACCATGTGCAATTAGACATCAAGGACTCCAAGTGCATTGTCATAACCACGGGGAAATCGGGCGATATCATGCCATACAAATCCAGAAAGAACATAACCAATATGTCTCAATCCTGCAATACCCAATTACTTACCTTACTCAAATCTAGCTATAAAGCCCAATTAGAGACGCACCATATGTGCCTATAACCAACGATCACAACTCCTCGCAACATCGAAGGGTAACTCATACATCACTTCAGAACACGAATAAACTTAATGACAATCGAATGGTACATCCCTCAACAATAGAAATTCAGAGGCAAAATTTCCGACCCGGTGCATAACACACACTCATACTGGCCTACCAATAACCCTAAATCAACTCTGGTCACCCACGGAGATAGATAACTCACTGAAAGTTCACAATGACTGAACCATGGTACATCCTAACATCTGACTAGCTTTGCTCGCATCTTCACAGTTCACTACCACAAAATAACCTGTTTATGAGAACTCTCATTCTCGAAGTCATGAAGCTCACCAATTACTATATCTGATCTCAACTCCACCGCTCGAATACATAGCACATCCCTAATGCTCAATCATTCCACGAGGGATACCCCTATAATTCTCCTGTGTCACCAAGCAACCTTGAATATCAACAGTCGATCCAACAAGAGAGCGTCACAATACCAATGAAGCACCCTAAACTCCACACATTGACTCTTCAAAAATATATACCCTCATCAACCCACCCAACAGTGCTATCATCTACCTAGTCATCTGAAACTGAAAATGCTGCCTAAGAATTTTTTACCTTCCTTCCAGAACTAAGCCGTGACCTCACACATGCAAATCTCACCCTACATGACATACCACATACACCATGCCATCCTATGATAAACACGATAACTTCATAATCCCTTTCCGATCCCCAAGCCACTACGCACCCAACTGGTCAAGAACTTCCCATTTGATCCCATTTAGAAGCAAAATCACTATACATCACCTACACCTCATGCCAGTATAAAATATGCATCTCTAACCGTGGTAGAAACCATCAGGAACTATCTGAATCCCATTTGTACAACACCAAACCGTCAGGACTGAATCCTTCTAACTCAACCAAGCTACGCATGTCACCAAAACCCAAGAGCATTGCTAAGAAACACCTGTAAAAACTCACTACCTCATGAACACCCAAAGAACTAATCGTATCCCTACCATGCCGATCCGACCTACTACCAAGTTGTCCTATTTATCTAAGTTCCTTCTGACTTACCTGCGAATTGGTACTTCTCCTAGCCATAATACCGCAATTCTCAACCCAGACTCACCACACGATACCCAAGCATAGCACCATACAATATAAGGCTCGTACGCCGTTGAATACTCTCTCAAATATCGCCAAAAGTACCACATTAAAAATACTTAACCTGAAGAACTTCCTGCGAATCTAAAGCCATTACCTTCACTTTCCTAATACTGATATGTGGAATCTATGATAATGTAGGAATGGCACATGTCTTGGCACCCTCCAATGTAAATCTCAGTTCTAGCCAAAGACACACCTTGAAGATCCTCAATTGTTACGTATAACCTTGAATATGTTAGAACCATTCTCGAGAGTCATCCACTCTATACAAAACTGAATTGCACTAATCAAGCAGACAAAACGATTTGGCCCCATTGGCACACCAACATAATAGGAAGTAATCCACACACTGGAAGCAACAAGCAACTCCATACACTGCACCCACTACACCTTTTACAATTACAACTCAAGGTATTCCATGATTCTTATGCACCCATAAAGCATAACACAACTCCTATCCAAAACTCCCTTTATTCAAGTCATTCTCGATCTCAACCCCTGCAAGTCATAACTGATTCACCAGTATACCTCGAAACGAACCCAACATATCACATAATCGTGCAACTAACTTATCCTTATCAGACTCCCCCACTTGGCTCAAAGCCATAGATCAAAACAAACAGTAACTCATAATGACCATACGCTAACCCCGCCGCCATACCACATTGAGATCCACCTAAATCCTTCATAATCTCATATATAACTCAAACCATTTAACATCCCCAATCATCTCCAACCTCGCAGCCACCATTGCAACAGCCGTGCCAACTCCCACAAGTGATATAAACTCAAATTGCAACATATATCAATTCCTGGTAAAAGAGAACTTGCTACAAAACAACATAAGGATCACACAACCTCAGAACACCTCGCGGGAAATAGCCCCGCCTGCTTAGCCTCACACTGATATCTCTCTATACACTTTCGAAGATCATAGCTATTACGCAATCACTTTACCCTCCTACATTAGAACAAACCAATGCCTGCCCTCGATACATAATAAAATAAGCAGTATAAGAACCTGAAGCTGATGGAAGAACTAACACTGGAGCGGTGGTCAAAGAAATATTGAGCTTCTGGAAGCCCTCTCCACACTCGTCTGACCACCTGAATACCCTCACTGGACACCACGTGCCCCAAGAATGCTACTGAACTGAGCCAAAAATTCACACTTGGAGAACTTTGAATAAAGCTTCTCCTCCATAAATCTCTATAATACCCTCCTCAAATGCTGAGTATGCTCCTCCTGGCTACGTGAGTACGCCAGGATGCTATCATTTAATACAATAATGAATGAGTATAAAAACAGCTGGAATACACTGTTAATTAAATACAGGAACGCTACTAGGGCATTGGTCATCCCAAAAGACATCACCAGGAACTCATAACAAAACAGAACGATCCGCTTCACTCCACAACTAAACAACATGGGAGGTCGTACGATACCCTCAAAACTCGAAGCCATATGCCAACTCGAGACAGAAATCAAACACCCATATTTCTTTCCACATATCCTGCCCATCCCTTTTTGTCACAACCAAGCGATATGAACACATCCCACCCTCAAATCACACTCACCACATAGTCATCCAGTCACAAAACCCCACTAATAAAGACACAAACGGACATATAAGTCCCCAAATATATGTGCTCACACAATGAAATCTCAGCGCTCAAGACACAGACAGAATCCGGCCTCAAGTCCTCCAGACTGGCCCATTATCAACATGCTAAAATCACATCTCATCCATGGAAGTCACAATCTGTTGATGCACAGCTGATACCAAGCGCTCACGTGCACATTCGAATACATGGAAGGAACTCAAGAGTTACGCTTTTGGCTGGATAAAATGGATTCGCACGACAAGAATTAAAGAATGTGAGATTTTCCTAAGGGTTCTGTAGCCTCTCGAGGATAAGTATAGACATCTCCGTACCGATCCGCAAGACTCTACTAAACCTGCTCATGACCGGTGAGTCCTATGTAACCTAGCACTTTGATACCAATTTTTCACGACCCCAAATCTAAACTAGTCATGATGGCGCCTATCGTGGAACTAGGCCAGCCAAGTTAACACTCAAATCGTAATTAATCTTTCATGTATATCATTGCTAACTAATAATCCATAAAGGTTTTGTTAAATCATTTTTAAAACAGATAAAGCTATACCGAATATTAAATACAACCTCGAGATCTCGGAGTCACTAGTCATGAGCATCTACAGAAAATATACAACTCTGGAAAATAAACCCTATAATAGTAGACAGGAGAGAGCAGGGCTACAAACGTGTGCAGCTACTTCGCAAAATCTCCTAAAATCTCTGAAACAGATACACAACTCACTCTTCCCTAGCACCTGGATCTGCACACAAGGTGTAACGACCTGGTAGGTTATTTTGAGAGTTAGCTCCCCGATCCCCTAATAAGTGCTTTCCCTATGTCTATTTCTGCTTTTGGGACTTGTTGAAACGTTGAATGGTGAAATTCGGAGAGTTTTTGGACACATAGTCCTTATATGTGAGGTTGAGCTTTAGAAATCGGACCGTAGTTGGAACTGTGTGAAGATGGGGCCGGAATGGGATTCTATCAACTCCTTTAGCTCCTTTGGGTGATTTCAGAGCTAGGAGCGTGCCCGGAATGTGTTTTCGAGGTCTGTAGTAGATTTAGGCTTGAATTGGCGAAAGTTAGAATTTTGGCGATTTCGGCTGATAGGTGAAATTTTGATATCGGGCTCGGAATGGAATTCCAAGAGTGGATGTAGGTCCGTCGTGACATTTGTGACATGTGTGTAAAATTTGAGGTCATTCAGACTAGTTTTGATGTGTTTCGGCATCGGTTGTAGATTTGGAAATTTCATAAGTTCTTAGGCTTGAATCTATGTATAATTGGTGATTTTGGTGTTATGTGATGTGTTTTGGAGGCTCGACTAAGTTTGGATAAGGTATTAGGACTGGTTGGTAAGGTTGGTTGAGGTCCCGGGGGGCCTCAGGGATGTTTCAGATGCTCAACTGGTGATATTTGGAACTTGGAAACAACTAAACTATTGCTGGTTCTGGTGTCTCGCACCTGCGATGGATTTTCCGCAGGTGTGGACACGCAGGTATGGAAGAGGGGCACGCAGGTGCGGACTTGATCAAGTCAACCAGTTCTCGCAGGTGTAGTTGGGGTTCCGCAGATGCGGCCCAGTGACCGCAGGTGCGGCCCTAGGCCTTTTAGTGGGTTTTCGCACCTGCGATGGATTTTTCGCAGGTACGGGGTCGCAGGTGCGGTCCAAGGGGCGTAGATGCGGAAATCGCTGGGCAGTTTATATAAAAAATGAGGGCTTGAAATTCATATCTTCTAAAAACAATTTGGAGCTCGGGTGTAGGCGATTTGGAGTGGGTTTTGAGGAAAGGCTTCATAGGTAACTATTCCTAACCTTATTTCCTTTGTATATCATTAATATATAGCAATTTCTTCCATGCAATCAAGGAATATAGGTGAAAAATCATGCAAATGGGAAGAAGTTTCCCCAATTAGAAATTCGAGAATTTAATAGGATTTTGACGTCGGTTTTTGAGGATTCTTATTCGAGTGAGTTCGTGAGTGAATGGGTGTTCTAAATTTGTAACTTTCACTCGATTCCGAGAAGTGGGCCCGGGGGACTTTTTGGGCGATTTTCCTAATTTCGCGTATTAGCCTCAAACTTGTTAGCTATTTTGATTCCTTAAAGTGATATTTACATTATGCAATTGAATTGAATAGATTTGGGCCATTCGGAGTCAGATACTCGTGGCAAGAGCGTGGTTTTGAGTTGAGTAGGGCAGTCGAGGTAAGTGGCTTGCCTAACTCTGTGTTCGGGACTTCCTATTAGGCTATTTTAATATTGTTTTATGTTGTTTGGGCGCCGTGTACGTGAGGTGACGAGTACGTACGCGGGCCATTGTTGCTAAACTCCATTTTTCCCTCTCATGTATCGGCTATGTAGTTTAGATTAGGAAGTAGCATTTCTGTCTGTTTTACCTAAACTAACCCTAGTTATTACTATGTGCACCATGTTAGGTAGTTTTATCCATATTTTTGCCTGTGATTTTTCCTGAACTGTTTTAAATAAAAAAATTGTATCATGTATTTGTACTGCATTGCATATTTAAATTGGGACTACGGGCGGGATTCCGGGAGTTTTCCCCTGTGCTGGATTGCATATTTAAATTGGGACTACGAACGAGATTCTGGGAGCTTTCCCCTGTACTGCATAGCATATTTAAATTGGGACTACAGACGAGATTCCAGGAGCTTTCCCCCTGTACTGCATTGCATATTTAAATTGGGACTACGGACGAGATTCCGGGAGCTTTCCCCTGTATTGCATTACATAATTGTTACTGTGATATATGTTGTTCTGAGCCGAGGGCTCCCTGTTATTATTTCCTTTTTGCTCATTGTTTCTACTGATTGCCTCAGCTTATTATATCTCTCTGTTCAAATTTTAAACAAATTTTTTTACTATAAAAATCCAGTAGAGCCTTAACCGGACCTCGTCACTACTCGACTGGGGTTAGGCTTGGCACTTACTGGGTACCAATTTGTGGTGTACTCATGCCCTTTCCTGCACATGTTTTTCGTGTGCAGATCCAGGTACCAGCGCTTAGTTTCGTGGCTAGGGGTCCGAGCAACAACTTCTAGGAGACCGAAAGGTAATTCTGCCGCGTCCCCAGAGTCCTTCGAGTCACCGTCCACTCCAGATTTAGATAGATCTCTTTTTTTAATGTAAATTCCCTCTCGTTATATAGAGCTATTTTGAGAAGAGCTTGTGACTAAAGTGATATTCCGGGTTTTGGAAAAAGTTGTATTTTGTACGCGCCAAGTGGCGATGTTTCATTGTAGACTCACTTATTTCACCTTTATTTTATTGCTTCTACTTAATATGTGTTTCCGGAATTAGTCTTACCTAGTGGTAGAGACTAGGTGCCGTCACGATGCCTTTCAGAGGGTAAATCAGGTCGTGACAAGTTGGTATCAGAGAGTCTAGGTTCATAGGAGTCACAAGCTGGTTTATTAGAGCCTCTCGGATCGGTGCAGAGACGTCCGTATCTATCTCCGGGAGGCTATGTAACTGTTAAGAACAACCATATTTCTTTGATTTCCTCGTCGTGCGAGTTATTGACATCAAAAATTCTAAAATTCTATTCTATTCTTTCCCACAGATGGTGAGGACCCGTACTGGGAGGACCGACGACCAGGCACTCGAGCCCCCTAGCAGAGCCGCCGGAGGCCGGGGCCGGGGCCGGAGTAGAGGATGACCACGTGGTGCAGCCCGAGCACCGTCGAGAGCAACGATAGAGGAGCCTAGGGCAGCCCCAGCTAGAGAGCCGACACAGGAGGTCCCTATTGCTGCTCCAGCCTTTCAGGAGACTCTAGCTCAGTTCATGAGCATGTTCAGTACTCTAGCTCAGGCTGGACTACTTCCGATAGCTCCCGCTACATCCCAGGCCTGGGGAGGGGCACAGACTCCCGCAACCCGCACTCCTGAGCAGAGGGGACAGGTTGATCAGGCCCCGAAGTATATTCCTATGCCCCTAGCGGCTCTAGTTCAACATGAAGCTAGGGCAGCAGCTTCTGAGGCCGAGCAACTCAGACTTGAGAGGTACAAGAAGTACCACCCACCTACTTTCAGCGGACTAGCTTCAGATGACGCTCTGGGATTTCTTGAGGAGTGTCATCGTATTATTCGCACTATGGGCATTGTGGAGACCAATGGGGTTTCTTTCACTGCTTTCCAGCTGAGGGGAGCAACATATCAGTGGTGGCGGGCCTATGAGCTGAGTAGTCCGGACGAGGCAACCTCACTCACTTGGACTCAATTTTCAGAGATGTTTTTGCGAGAGTATGTCGTTCAGAGCCTCAGGGATACTTGGCACGTAGAGTTCGAGCAGTTGCGCCATGGTACTATGAATGTGTCAGAGTATGCAGTCCGTTTCAGTGAGTTAGCTGGGCATGCACCAGCCTTGGTTGACACAGTCAGAGAGCGGGTTCGCCGCTTCATTGAGGGACTCCATCCTAGTATTCAGACCGGTATGGCCAGAGAGATAGAGATGGATATCACCTACCAACAGGCAGTGAGTATTGCCAGGAGAGTAGAGGGCATGTTCACCAGGGACAGAGAGGAGAGAGAGGCCAAGAGGTCTCAAGAGACTGGTCATTTTTCAGGAGCTCGTGCACCAGCAGCACGCCATGGTAGGGGATTTGTGGGTCACCCTGTTCATTCAGCCCTTCCAATAGCCAGTGGTATTCCAGCTCCTCCTAGACCTCAGGAGTTCTATTGTGCACCGCCAATATCCAGTGTGCCTCCAGCAGGCCAGCTCTTATTCAGTATCAGCTGAAGCGTCCTTCGAGGGGTTGTTTTGAGTGTGATGACACTCGTCACTTGATTAGAGATTGCCCCAGGGACAGGAGGGGTGCACCTCCCAGTCTTATCAGCCTCCACGTGCTCCGCCGGGTCCTCCGGCTATTCTTCCAGCCCCAGCTACCACTCCACCTCCTCAGCCAACTCGAGGTGGAGGTCGGGGAGGTAAAGGTCACCCTAAGGGGGGGAGGCCAGGCCAGATACTATGCCCTTCCAGCCCGTTCCGAGGCCGTTGCTTCAAACTCAGTCATCACAGGTATTGTCCCTGTCTGCCATATGGATGCCTCAATGTTATTTGATCCAGGCTCTACATATTCATATGTGTCCTCTTATTTTGCTCCATAGTTGGGGATATCTCGTGATTCTTTGAGTTCCCTTGTTTATGTATCTACTGATGTGGGAGACTCTCTAGTTGTGGACCTCGTATATCGGTCTTGTTTGATTTCTCTTTGTGGTTTTGAGACCATGTCTGATTTATTATTACTCATCATGGTAGATTTTGATGTTATCCTGGGCATGGACTGGTTGTCGCCCCATTATGCTATTCTTCATTATCACGCTAAGACCGTGACGCTGGCTATGCCAGGCTTGCTGAGATTTGAGTGGAGAGGTACCTTAGAGTATACTCCCCGCAGGGTCATTTCATTTCTTAAGGCTCAGTGGATGGTTGAGAAGGGGTGTGATGCGTACTTGGACTAGCTGAGAGATGTCAACGTTGATGCCCATCCAGTTGAGTCAATTCTAGTAGTGAGGGGCTTTCCTAATGTATTCCCAGCTGATCTTCCGGGTATGCCACCCGACAGAGATATTGATTTCGGCATTGATTTGTTGCCGGGCACTCGGACCATTTCTATCCCTCCTTACCGTATGGCTCCCTCTGAGTTGAAGGAGAAGTTACAACAGTTGCTTAATAAGGGTTTCATCAGACCCAGTGTATCACCTTGGGGTGCTCCAGTATTATTTGTGAAGAAAAGGGATGGTTCTATGCAGATGTGTATTGATTATCGGTAATTAAACAAGGTCACCGTGAAGAACATGTATCCTTTGCCTCGCATTGATGATTTATTCGACCAACTACAGGGTTCCAGGGTATTATCCAAGATTGACTTGTGTTCTGGCTATCATCAGTTGAAGATTCGGGAGCCGGATATCCCGAAGATTGCCTTCAGGACCAGATACGGCCACTATGGGTTTTTTGTTATGTCATTTGGGCTGACCAATGCCCCAGCAGCTTTTATGCATTTGATGCACAGTGTGTTCCGACCTTATCTTGATTCCTTCGTCATTGTGTTTATTGATGACATCTTGGTGTATTCCCGATCACGGGAATATCATGAGCAACATTTGAGGACTGTGCTTCAGACTTTGAGGGAGAAGAGATATTATGCTAAATTCTCTAAATGTGAGTTTTGGCTTGACTAAGTGGCATTCTTGGGCCACATAGTGTCTTGGGATAGGATCAAGGTAGATCCGAAGAAGGTGGAGGCGGTGCAGAGTTGGCCTAGACCGTCATCAGCTACGGAGATCCGCAGTTTCCTTGGTTTGGCTGGGTACTATCGCCATTTTGTGAAGGTATTTTCATCCACTGCAGCACCGATGACCAAGTTGACTCAAAAGGGTGCTCCGTTCAGGTGGACTGAGGAGTGTGAGGAGAGCTTTCATAAGCTCAAGACAGCCCTGACTTCAGCTCCAGTATTGGTATTGCCCTCGGGTTCAGGGTACTATACCGTCTATTGTGGTGCTTCGAGGATTGTGCTCGGAGCGGTGTTGATGCAGGACGGTAGGGTGATTGTCTACGTGTCCAGACAGTTGAAGGTACATGAGAAGAACTATCCAGTTCATGATCTCGAGTTGGCAGTGATTGTTCACGCCCCGAAGATTTGGCATCATTATTTAGACGGTGTTCCCTATGAGATTTTCACTAATCACCGGAGTTTGCAGCACATATTCAAGCAGAAGGACCTCAATTTGCACCAGCAAAGATGGTTGGAGTTTCTAAAGGACTATGACATCACTATATTATAAAACCCGGGGAAGGCCAATGTGGTGGCCGATGCCTTGAGTCACCGGGTGGAGAGTTTGGGGAGTTTGGCATATCTTCCGGCAGTTGAGAGGCCCTTAGCCTGAGATATTCAGTCCTTATCCAGTCAGTTCGTGAGGTTGAATATTTCGGAGCCTTGCCGGGTTTTAGCTTGTGTGGTGGCTCGGTCTTATCTTTATGACCACATTCGAGAGCGCCGGTATGATGATCCCCACCTTCTGGTTCTTCAGGACAGGGTTCGGCGAGGTGACGCCAGGGATGTGACTATAGGAGATGATGGTGATATGAGGATGCAGGGTCGGATCTGTTTGCCCAATATGGATGGGCTTCAGGAGTTGATTCTTGAGGAGGCCCATAGCTTGCGGTATTCCATTCATCCGGGTACCGCGAAGATGTACCAGGATCTGAGACATCACTATTGGTGGAGAAGGATGAAGAAGGATATAGTGGAGTTTGTGGCCAAGTGTCTCAACTGTCAGCAAGTCAAGTATGAGCATCAGAGACCGGGATAGTTACTTCAGCAGATTGAGCTTCCAGAGTGGAAGTGGGAGCCGATCACCATGGACTTCGTGGTTGGACTTCCTCAGACTTTGAAGAAGTTCGATGCTATTTGGGTGATTGTGGATCGGCTGACCAAGTCAGCCCATTTCATTCTGGTGTTGACTGCATACTCCTCCGAGAGGTTGGCGGAGATTTATATCAGGGAGATTGTTCGCCTCCACGATATTCCAGTATATATCATTTCAGACAGAGGTACACAACTCACTTCACAGTTTTGGAGGGCCGTTCAACAGGAGCTAGGCACCAGGGTAGAGTTGAGTATAACTTTTCACCCTCAGACGGATGGGCAGTCTGGGTGCACGATTCAGATTCTTGAGGATATGCTCTGTGCCGGTGTGATGGACTTCGGAGGGTCATGGGACCGATACTTTCCACTTTTAGAGTTTGCTTATAATAACAGCTACCAGTCCAGCATTCAGATGGTGCCGTATAAGGCTTTGTATGGTAGATGGTGCCGGTCCCCGGTGGGATGGTTTGAGCCGGGCGAGGCCCGATTGTTGGGTACAGATTTGGTCGAGGATGCCCTGGACAAGGTGAAGGTAATTCAGGAGAGACTTCACACAGCTCAGTCCAGGCAGAAGAGTTATGCGGACCGGAAGGTTCGTGATTTGGCATTTATGGCTGGTGATCGGGTTGTGCTGCGGGTATCGCCTATGAAGGGCGTCATGAGGTTCGGGAAGAAGGGTAAGCTGAGTCTGAGATTTATTGGCCCTTTTGAGGTGTTGCGACGTGTTGGGGAGGTTTCTTATGAGCTAGCCTTGCCTCCCAACCTAGCAAGAGTTCATCCGGTATTCCATGTCTCCATGCTCCGGAAGTATCACGGTGACCTGACTCATGTTTTGGATTTCAGTTCAGTCCAGTTGGACACAGATTTATCATATGTTGAGGAGCCAGAAGCTATATTGGATAGATAGGTCAGAAATCTCAGGTCAAAGGATGTTGCGTCAGTAAAGGTTTAGTGGAGGGGTCATCCGGTCGAGGAGGCGACTTGGGAGACCGAGCAGGATATGCGCAGTCAGTACCCTCATCTTGTCACAGCTTCAGGTATGTCTCTAATAACTGCTTTCCCCATGCTTATTTTTGTTTTTGGGACTTGTCGGAACATTGAATGGTGAAATTCGAAGAGTTTTTGGACACATAGTCCTTATATGTGAGTTTGAGCTTTAGAAATCGGACCGTAGTTGGAACTGTATGAAGACAGGGCCGGAATGGGGTTCCGTCAACTCCGTTAGCTCCTTTGGGTGATTTCAGATCTAGGAGCATGTCCGGAATGTTTTTTCGAGGTCTGTAGTAGATTTAGGCTTGAATTGGCGAAAGTTAGAATTTCGGCGATTTCGGTCGATAGGTGAAATTTTGATATCGGGCTCGGAATGGAATTCCAAGAGTGGTTGTAGGTCCGTCGTGTCATTTGTGACCTGTGTGTAAAATTTGAGGTCATTCGGACTAGTTTTGATGTGTTTCAGCATCAGTTGTAGATTTTGGAAATTTCATAAGTTCTTAGGCTTGAATCCATGTATAATTAGTGATTTTGGTGTTATGTGATCTGTTTTGGAGGCTCGACTAAGTTTGGATAAGGTATGAGGACTGGTTGGTAAGGTTGGTTGAGGTCCCCGGGGGCCTCGGAGATGTTTCAGATGCTCAACTGGTGATGTTTGGAACTTGGAAACAGCTGAACCATTGCTGGTTCTGGTGTCTCGCAGCTGCGATGGATTTTTCGCAGGTGCGGACATGCAGGTGCGGAAGAGGGGCTCGCAGGTGCGGACTTGGTCAAGTCAACCAGTTCTCGCAAGTGCGGTTGGTGTTCCGCAGGTGCGGAGCCGCAGATGCGGCCCAGTGGTCGTAGGTGCGGCCCCAGGCCTTTTAGTGGGTTTTCGCACCTGCGATGGATTTTCCGTAGGTGCGGTCCAAGGGGCGCATGTGCGGAAATCACTGGGCATTTTATATCAAATCTGAGGGCTTGAAATTCATATCTTCTAAAAATAATTTGGAGCTCGGGTGTAGGCGATTTGGA
>ML385762.1:79389-179060 GCA_005239525.1 Nicotiana knightiana | reverse complement strand
ATCTCAGGTACTTTAAAATTGGGGACTTCGTCCTCAAAAAAGTCTTTCAATCAACAAAAGAAACAAGTGCATGTAAGCTAAATCCAAACTGGGAAGGACCTTACAAAATCTGAGGCATAGCTGGGAAAGGCGCCTATGAGTTGGAAGCTATGGACGGAAAAGTTCTACCAACAAGTTGGAACGCCATCCATCTGAAGAAGTATTACTTCTAAAAGAAAAGAATACCCACCGTCAGGTATCACACGTTCGATTTTATTTTGAACATTTAAAAATTTTACTAACTTTTTTAGATGATAGGCATAAAGCTAACCCATCACCAGATGATGATATTAGACCTGCAAAGACGCGAGGAAATAACACAATTCCCGGTCTAGGGTTACACTTTCTGATGGACATTTTAAAAGGGGTTAAGCAGTCATCATCTAAAAAACTATATACCTTGGAGTCCTAATGTTTTTCCTTTTCAGGAAAAGGACCACAAAGAAAGGAATAATCAAGTGCTCGAGATCTCATTCTTCAAAAAAAAGCTCAAACACTTGGGGGACTATAAAGTATGGAAGGCTAAGACGAAGCAAAGAAGACTATCAGAAAGTCAAAAGCTCGAGCCTAAAGACTCATCTACCCAATGAAGACAAGTGACACGAGCATAATCGAAAGAAATCAAAAGATCCATCCAAATACAAAGCCTAATTCAAAAAGTAAAAACCTTCGAACATATTCAGGTTGAAAGGAAAATGTCAGTCACGAGAAAGAAATGTACATCTTTATACTCATTCAAAAAAATGTTATCGAACAAAACAGTTATGGATGAAAGATCTAAACCCTTGTACTTGTTCAAGAAACTGTTATCAAATAAAAATAGTTACAAATAAAAAAACATTTCCCTCGTACTTATTAGAAAACTGTTACTAAACAGTTATGGGTAAAAACCCCAAATCTTTATAAAAATTGTTACTAGTGAAAAATAGTTATTTCCTTGTATTAATATCGAAAAACTGTTACCTATGAAAAACAGTTACGAAATACAAGAGTATACTAAATCTGTTAAACAAAAACAGTTGCAAGCGTGAGTTTTAGACGATAACCAAACACATGTAAAATGTCAAAGAAGTTCAAACAAAAAACTTTCCTTGAAAACATTCTTAAACATGTGTAAAATTCCTATCACTCTATTGCATTATCATGAAGTTGAGACGTCTTCTTCATGTCGATTATAAAGGGCCCTCTTCCATAAGCTATGCCTATTACAAGGCACACATTTAAATTGGCAGCGTGCCTATTATAAAAAAGGTACGAGTATTCTAAAGCATTCCACATGAAAAACTTAAAGGTAAAACTAAAACCTCGAAAAATAAAGCATGCAAAAGACTTAAATAATGAAACAAAAACTCAACAAAAGTCGAACTAATATTTATATATTAAAAACTGTTAAAACTAAGTATTAACTTATACTTAGCCGTATAAGATTTTTATATTTACATTGTGGTGCCCCTACGTTGTCATTTGGGGACTTAAAGGAGATCCAAATTTACCCCCGATGGGACTGGGGGTAACCACCAATTGATACAAGAAAAAGAAAAAAAGGGTAAACCAACTAGATCTTTTCAAAGAGAGGGGTTGACTTCAGAGGCAGAAGAAACGTGAGAAGCTGAGGATGTAGAGGCATGAGCGGCTGGAATCTCACCATCAGGTGAAGAGAGGTTATGACCATGTTGAGCCTTCTCCATGGCTTCCTTAGTTTTGGCTATTTCAGCACTAAGGTCAAAACCCTCTTGACGCATCTCCATCAACGTGTCAAGGAGAGAATTCATATACGCCCAGCTCACATCGACAACAAACACCTCTTCCAAATCTTCATAATCTTGTGCCCACACTTGAATTTCAGCTCTCAGCCCGTCCTTCTCCGCCTCCGTAGCTTCGTGAGCGGCCCTTAATGGAACAATCGACTCCTCTAAAGCTTGAGCTTTATCTAAAGCCCTTCGAAGATCTTCTTGAGTGCGAGTGAGTGATTGCACGAGCTCGCCTGAGTATTCTTCCTTCTGCCCCAGCAAGTTCTTTAAGTATCTAATCGACTCTGAGGAACGGGACTGCTGCTCCACAAACGAAGACTCCAGAACACTCTTGTCTTTGTCAGCTTGACTGCAAGAAGCCCGTTCCACTTCTAGCTCTGCTGCCATAAGTCTCATCTGCCGCTTCAAGGTACTCTTCTCTTCTTCTAAAGCGTCATACTTTCCAATTATCAACTTCTGCCTGCAACTCTCTTGTCTATTGGTCTGTGTTTGAAATCCTCTTCATAAGCTCCATGCCTATGAGGTTAATCTATAAGAAGTAAATCAGTTAGATATGGTAAATTTCATATACGAGAGTGAAAGAGGATAACTTACACCATACCTTCAAAGAATTATGCACGACCTCATTTGCCCATGTAAGAGCACCGTGGCTAGCTAGCTTTGCTTTCTCAGCGGGACCTATTAAAGGCTTGAGCCACACTTCAGGCTCACCCCTCTTCTTGAAAAGGTTTTCCTCAGCTGGAACCTCTATTATCACCTGCCGCATCTCTCTACTGGAAGACCCTACTTCCCTAACAGAAGGCATGAAAGCAGGCAGAGATGGAACAGCAACAGGCACGGAAGGTTGAGGAGCTGGAGAAGCCATAGGAAAAGGAGCAGGCACGAAAAGTTGAAGAGTTGAAGAAGTTACAGGCAGAGTAGCAACAAAAGTTGAGATAGCCAAAGGAATAGAAGAAACTTCTTCTCTCAAAGAAGCAGGAAAGACAGCAGCCAAAGGGACGTCATCAGGAGCGAGATCAATACCACCGTGAATAGGGGAATGTGGAGCATCATCAAAGACAGGGGGCTCGAGCGCAGACAGGGAAGGCAAGATTGAGGCAGCAGGGTCGTCATCTAAAACCATTCGCCTTCCCCGTGGCCTGTGCACTAAAGCACCCTCTTCCTCTTCCTCCATGGAGCGAGATTCACTAATCTTCCTTTTCGAGGAAGATGAACCAAGGATAATTTTCTGGGCTTGAACCAAGGACATCTTCGGGATTGAGAAAGCAGGCACCCCACGAGCAGAGAATCCTATTAGAAAGGGAAAAAAATTAAACAATAGAAGAGAAAAAGACTCGAGTAAGGAAATAAGAAAGAAAAAAAGCTTCACTTACCGTGGGTCTTTACTTGCCAACCGTACCTCCCAGCGAGTTACTTCCAATATCTTTCTTCAGAAGGAGCAACGGATAACCATTTTTCTACCCAATCACGAATATCGGAAACACTCTCGACAATATTCATAATTGCTAAAAGGAGAAAAATAAACAGCCACGGTGTTAAATAAAACATCTCAAGTCAAAACAAGAAAAAGTAAATGTGAGCTAAAGCATACTCACGTGCGCGATTCCACTTCTCAGTGAAGGGGAGATTTTCTACACCCACTAAACCAGCACTGGGTACAGCAACATAACGAAGGTACCAACCCCTATCCTTATCATCTCCAGGGGTTACTAACACTCTTTTGCTTCTAGCAGTCAGAGTAAAAACCCCTTCACGAAATAAGGTAGGAGAGTAGAGGCTAATAAGATGGTTGAAGGTAAAAGGAACTAAGGCTAAATAAGCCGAACTCCTAAGGCATGCAACAACTCACCACACAAGCGGGCCAACTTGTCCTAAGCATATATTAAAAAACGGCAAAACTCAATTATAACTGGGTCAATGACGGGTCTAAACCCTACAATGAAAGGATAAGTATAAACAAAGAATATCCTGTCTTGTAAGACGTTATTCTTTGATTATTATTCGGAATATAGACAGGAAAGTCAGATTTCCATGAGCACTCCCTTCGAACCAGGGAAATCTGACCCTCAGTTATAAGGGTTGGGTATCTTTCTACACTATCAAGAGAAGAAGACTAATCTACAAGAACTTGACTATCCCTAGCGAAAACAAACTCAGCAGGGACAATTTCATCGACTCCAGGTTCACGAAGGCATTCGCCTCTACCACTAGACGAAGACCGAGAAACCCTAAATCTCGGAATAACTGGAGATCTAGTGGAAGAAGAAGGAACTATTTGAGAAGAAGAAGAGCCCCTCGAAGGAGTGGATCCTAGACTTCTAAGTCTACCACCCCTCCGACTCCTAGTCGGAGCAGAAGATGGCGCTAAGCTTTCAATGTCTATTACTCTTTGAGGTTGGTTTGAAGAAGACATGTTTACAAAGGCAAAGAAGAAAGTTTTTTTTACAGAAAACAGAAGTAGAAAAGTGTTTCGTGGAAGCAAAGAAAAGAAAACATGTATTTATACTTGAAGACAACCGTCAAACATGATGAAAAAGGAAAATAATGATGAAAAGTCATAATTGAAGATGTCGCTTCAGGACTGGCACAGCCACAGAAAGCCCTAAAAGGTGCTGAGTAAATGCAGAACCAATCCGAAAAGGACACGTGGTATGAGCATTAAATGGAAGTGACAAACGACGCCTATGGTGCAGAGAAGGATACAATGATTCAAGGAAAAACGGCGGCAAAATATTCCCGCCATAAATGAATATCCACTGACCAAATATTAATCGTTAAATATATGGTAAGTGGGGGGGACTATCTGTATTGGTAAAAAAGATTTTCACACGTAAACCAGCTTTTGACAACTCAGCTAGTCACGTGGACACGGGAAAACACGATACTTGGAAATAACTCTTTGAGGAGGTATGGTATAAAGAGACACAGTTCAGTAAATCCACGAACTTATCAGCCACGGGAAGTTCAATTTGATCAAAACGGGAGAGAGGCACGGTCAGAATGAATCTAGACAAAGCTACGGGCAGATTCACGGACCCACAATTGATTACTTGAATGTTATGTAACTGAACCCCTATTTACCGTTATCCTTTGTAATGACTCATTAAAGTCATAATTAGTCATTAATGAGTAACTATAGCAGAAGTCGTACGTTATAAGAGTCTCCTATATAAGGGAGGGCAATACAGCTTGTAAAGGAATCTGATTCTCGAAATACAAACAACTTCGATCTTTTATTTCTGTAATATTGTCTATTATTCATTTTTCCATTATCTTGATTATCAGTAACCCGTATTCATCTTAAAAATAAGCTTTAGTCAAAGGGTCTAATTCTTTGGTTAAACAGTTATCCCAATACAATGTGTTCCTAAGAAGGGTGGCATGACGGTTGTAAAAAATGACAACAATGAGCTGATATCCACAAGGACCGTCACTGGCTGGAGAATTTGCATGGACTACAGAAAGTTAAATCTTGCTATCCGTAAATATCACTTCCCACTTCCCTTCATTGATCAAATGCTCGACAGACTGGCAGGGAGGTCTCACTTTTATTTTCTGGACGGGTACTCAGGGTACAACCAAATTTCCATCGCCCCGGAAGACAGAGAAAAGACCTCATTCACTTGTCCCTACGGGATCTTTGCCTTCAGAAGGATGCCCTTTGGCTTATGCAATGCCCCCGCCACATTTCAAAGGTGCATGATGGCCACATTCACTGACATGGTCGAGGATATCATGGAGGTGTTCATGGGTGATTTCTCAGTGGTGGGAAATTCATTCGATGAGTGCCTAGCAAATCTGACCCGAGTGCTGAAGCGGTGTATTGAGACGAACCTTGTGCTTAATTAGGAGAAATGCCATTTCATGGTACAAGAGGGGATAGTCTTGGGGCACTTGGTGTCTAGCAAAGGAATTGAGGTTGATCATGCCAAAGTAGATGTGATTGCAAAGCTTCCACGTCCCACATCGGTTAAAGCAATAAGGAGCTTCCTTGGGCATGCCGGGTTCTACCGGCGATTCATCAGAGACTTCTCCAAAATAGCCAACCCCCTATGTAAGTTGATTGAAAAAGATAACCCTTTTGTGATTTCTAATGATTGCAGGGTGGCTTTTGAGGTGTTGAAAAAGAGGCTAGTCACGGCCCCGATCATTGTTGCTCTCGACTGGGAGCAACCATTCGAGCTCATGTGTGATGTCAGTGACTATACAGTGGAAGCAGTGTTAGGAAAGAGAAAGGAAAAGATAATGCACCCGATCTACTACGCGAGTAGGACATTGAGTGGAGCTCAGCTGAACTACACCGCGAATGAAAAAGAGATGCTGGTAGTAGTTTTCGCCTTTGACAAGTTCAGATCATACCTGATCGGCTCGAAGATGATTGTTTATACTGATCATGCTACCCTTAGGTATTTGATTGAGAATAAAGAATCCAAGTCGCACCTAATTCGTTGGGTGCTGTTACTGCAAGAATTTGATCTAGAGATTCGTGACCGCAAGGGCACGGAGAACCAAGTCACGGACCATCTGTCGCGACTTGAAGGCGCTGAAAATGCAGTGGAAGCCGAGGATATTCTGGAAACCTTTCCAGACGAGCAGCTACTCGCCACGAGCATGGAGGAGGTGCTATGGTATGCAGACATTGCAAATTACCTGGCAAGTGGTATTGATCCCTATGAACTCTCATCTGTCCAAAAGAAAAAGTTTTATCGTGATTGCCGCAATTATTACTGGGATGAACCTCACATGTATAGAATTTGTATTGACAATATGATTTGGAGGTGCGTCCCCGAGATAGAATAATTTTCTATTTTCCATGCCTGTCACGCATCAGCGTATGTGGGGCATTTTGGAGGAGTTCGAACAGCAGCCAAAGCTCTAGAGGCCAGATTCTACTGGCCAAATGTGTTCAAAGATGCCCACCAATGGGTGAAGGGTTGCGATGGGTGTCAATGGACGGGGAACATATCTCATCGCCACGAGATTCCCATGAACCCGATCCAAGAGGTCGAGGTGTTTGATGTATGGGGGATTGACTTTATGGGTCCCTTCGTTAGCTCTTACAGAAATAAGTACATACTTGTTGTTGTAGACTATGTGTCCAAATGGGTAGAAGCTGCAGCACACCCCACCAATGACACAAGGGTGGTAGTGGAATTCTTGAAGAAAAACATATTCACCCATTTTGGGATCCCAAAGGCCATCATCAGTGATGGAGGCACTCACTTCTACAACCGTGCCTTCGAAAATCTGTTAGCTAAGTACGATGTGCTCCACTAGGTGGCAACCCCTTATCACCCTCAGACGAGTGGGCAGGTTGAGGTGTCAAATCGAGAAATCAAGAGTGTGCTGACTAAAACGGTGAACGCCACAAGAACTGATTGGGAGAAAAAGCTTGATGGCGCACTCTGGGCATACATAATTGCATTCAAAATTCCAATTGGTATGTCGCCATACAAGTTGGTGTTCGAAAAGGCCTATCACCTGCCGGTAGAACTGGAACATCGAGCTTGGTGGGCACTGAAATAGTTAAACATGGATCTTGATGCTGCGGGCACAAGTCGACTCACTGAACTGCATGAGTTGGGCGAATTCAGATATCTTTCCTTTGAAAGCACGAGGTTGTATAAAGAGAATGAAGAGGTTACACGATAAGAACATTGTGGAACGAAACTTAAAACCCGGAGAAATGGTTCTTCTCTATAACTCCAGATTGAGACTTTTTTCAGGTAAACTCAAGTCCCAATGGTCTGGACCATTTCGTGTGGTCGAAGTGTTTCCCTTAAGTGCTGTAGAGATTGCTTCTGAAAAAGGTACCTACACCTTCAGGGTTAATGGGCAGAGGTTGAAACCGTATGTGGGGATGGACGAGAACAAGGAAGCGCCTATGGTGCTTCTTGATGAACCTCAGAGGTCGAGCGAGCCGTAAATGCGCTCATTCTGTGTCGTGCCGTGACGTTAAATCAGGTGCTTCATGGGAAGAAACCCATTGACTTGTTGTAATTGTCGTGCCGTGACGTTAAATCAGGCGCTTCATCGGAGGCAACCCATTGACTTGTTGTAATTGTCGTGCCACGACATTAACTAAGGCGCTGGTTGGGAGGCAACCCAATGTGTAGTGTTTATAGAGTAGGTGATGAATAGTTGAATTGTTGTAACTACTAACATATGCAGGTGTGCGCGGGCGAAGGGTGGACTCAAGCCAGCCCAAGGAAAAAGTTAGAAAAATGAAGTGTGGTGAGGCCTGGACTAGCGCGACCGCGCTGTTGAGCGCACTAGTGGTCGCGCTAATGGCCTTTGTTCTGCCTCAAGTTCGCGCCACTAGTACGGGCACGCTACTGAGCTCTCTAGTGGCCGCGCTAATGGCCTTTTATTCTTCCTCGTTCAGCCCCCACTAGCGCGGTCGCGCTATAGTCGCGCTAGTGACCGCACTAGTCCCGNCCCCCCCCCCCACTTCCCTCCCCACGTCCGCCCACTTACCCCACTCCCCTAAAACTCTTCTTCTTCCTTCTCCTAAACAAAGAAAAAAAAGGGAACCTTTCTCCCGTCTCAAGCTCAAGCACTCATACACACCTGAGGTTCTTCTTCCACCAATACCCAGCCCTCCCCTACACTTCTCACTCCCTTCACACCACAGGTATGTGTCTTCTTTTCTAATTTTTTTTGTCGTTTTTAATTTTGTAGTTTTTCTTTTTTTCATTTGTTAAAAGTTGTATCTTTTTCTTCTTATTTAGTAGAAATACTTGGTAGTGTATGATTCGTACTGGTGAGTGATGGTATGTGGGGGTGTGGTATGTCTTAATTTAATTGGGGTGATGTTTGGGAAATTGTGGTGGAAGTTGGGGGTTCAACTTGTTAAATGGGGGCTCCGGTGAATAATGCCCACCATATGTTTGTGTAAATGCCTCACTGAAGGACAGTTATTGTGACCAGTTGTAAGATGAAATCTGAGTAACCACATTGGGTCACCTCGTTGGTGATGAATTCATGATGTGCTTTTTGTAGGTACAATGGCTCCCCGAAAGCGTCAAACCACCGGCTCCTCCTCAGGCAAACAAGCAGGTTCTTCCTCCGGAAGGCCACAGAGGTCCGTTGACACTCGGCCCTTCAACAGCAATAAATTTGTACTCGCTAAGGCGCAGGATAGGTTTGCGGCAAAGGAAGCAAAGGCAGCCATACCTGAACGTGGCATAGACATGGACTCACTCCGGCGTTAATACCAAAGAATGTATAATGAGTTGATGCGAAGGAGACTAGATGTGTTCTTTGAGGAGCCCGATGAGGCTAATGCCATCATAGAGAGGAAGTTTTATGCGAACTGCCCGGAACACAACAATCATGTGGTAACAGTGAGGAAGAAGTAGGTAAACACCTCTGTGGAGGCCGTTCGAACGTTTTACCGGTTGCCAGGCCTCGTGGATATGTACGAGGATAGCTATGAGGCATATGGCCGGTGCTATACTCGGTGGGAAACGTTCCTCCCAACTATTTGTGTCCCGAACACAGATATAAAGTGGTACAAATACGGGCAGAAGTTTCACTCTCCAGCCCTCACCTTTGCGGCTAAATGTTGGCTCTACCTAATTAAAAACATCCTACTCCCATCCCACAACACCTCGAAGGTGAACATTCATCGCGGGTGTTTGATCTGGTGCTTCATGACGGGCCGCGAATTTGATGTGGCCAGGCTTATGCATGAGGAGATGTTCGTCCCTTGTAAGGATCAGAGGTATGGTTTCTTCTTCCCATCTCTGGTCACCAGATTGTGCCTTGCAGCTGGAGTACCAAGAAACTTGGCGGTGGATGGTAGAGTGCCAACGACGTACGCCTTCAGAGCTGATAGGGTCACTATTGGAAAGGAAGCAATGGTCGTTGATGATGATGAGGAGGAGACTGAGTCGGATGAGGAAGCTAAGAAGGAAGCAGAACAAAATGTGGAGGAGGAGCAAGAACATATGGAGGAGGAGCAGCCCACTCAGGCGCAGGCTGCTGATGTGAAAGGCCTGTCGGAGTTATAGGCTAGACCACCTGGAGCAGGACATGGTGGAACTATGCACTTCGGTCACAGACCTGGGTGCGCGAGTTGATGTGGTAGCTGCCCAACATAAGAAATCTGAAAAGAAAATCATGTGCTGGCTCCGAGACCTGGGTCGCGCTTGCCATCTGGACCCAGGGACGGTCTCCGACCAGGACTGAGCTTTCATGGAAGTCCCCTTACCTCTCTATTTATTTTTATTGCCATGGGGTCATGTCCTCATATTAAGTGTGGGGTGGGGGAAGGATTCACTTGTACATGTATATATGTAGATAAAAAATGGGTAGTTGTTTTCTTTATTTTTCTTGTGAGTTAGCATAATTGTTAGTTGTTTTCATTATTTTCTTTTGAGTTGTTTTTGCTTCTGTGTTTGTGACTGTAAATATTATGTAATTAATTAAGTCGTCTTGGCCCGACAACGGATCCCTTTCAACGGGGTTCTTGAGGGTCTAAATCGACCACTAAAAAAAACAGAAAATAGAGTGGACTATTCCTGATGACGGACTTCTTAGGCAGTTTTCTTGAGGGAAGCTAGTCGAAAGAAAACACCAAAAAGATTTTTTTTATTTTTTTTCTTTTTAGGTAGTGTAGCAACTCCCCCTTGGTTTTTCTTTTGACCGCGGTTCTTTTCCAAAGATTTAGCTTGAATCGGGTATAGTTAGTTTTTTTTTTGGTAGGTGTTTTGGGCAAGGAGCTGAAATAAGAGAAGCATCCCTTAGCGTTGTTGCACCCGAACACAAAAGACCCTAGAGTGTGACTCTTAGGCTCATTTGTTGACTCTTGTGTAATGCCTTGAATTTGTATGTTGTAATTGACTTGAATGCTCGGTAAGAGTGTCTTGATAAGCTAATCTAGAGTGAGTCATGTGCCATATGTGTGTGAGGTGTCGCATTGTATTCTATGTCCACATTCGATGCCTAGAACTTGCCCTGTGTGTTTGCAAAGAGAAATAGTAGTTTGTTCAGTCTTAGAAGTGATATAGGCATTTCTTTGTTAAGCCAGATATAAAAGTGTATCCACCTGATTGTAATTTACCATAGTTAACCCCTTTGAGCTTATAAGCCCGTTTCTTTGGCAACCACATTACAAACCTTACCCAATTGTTTGAATGACCTGTCTGTTTGAACCCTGTACCTCCCATGAGCACTTGAATTGTTAGAGATTATGTAAAAGTCAAAGTGTGGGGTGGTGGTTTGGTTTTTGAGTGAAATCAAAGAAATAGAAGGAAAGGTGCAAAAGTGTGGGAAAAAAATGAAAGAATAAGCGCCACTTGAAAAAAAAGAAGAGAAAGGACAATGAATAAATGCAGTCCTTAATAAGTGGTGATTCGATAAAATTGCACCTAAGGGAGTTTGGAGTAAATATAAAGAGAAGCGTGGTGGAAATTCTGGTCGGGCATAAGAATGGTCTGAAAGCTAAAGTAATTGAACTAAAAGTGGTTAGGGAGGTTAGGCACTATATATAAATATATCCTACCCATCCTTTAACCTACATTACAACCAAATGAAGGCCTAATTGATCTTAGACTGAATGGGCTCGATTAGTAGATACACTATGGGAAAGCCTATGCTGTATCTTTGTGGCATATGAATGTTTTTTTCCGAGATTGAGTGTATTCTTTCTATTTGAGTTCCTACATGTTCGTAATACTATTCTTGTGGAACTACTCTCGTGCGTATGATGTGAGGGCACTTGATTCATGACGGAAAGGTAAGTCTTGACCTCTGGGTACAGTATTTTGAGGAAGTAGGAATATTGCATGGCATGTGAGAGTCGACCCTTGAGGCATGAATGTTACAATGCTAGGTATAAATCCTGTAATATGTTCGTGATGTGACACATAAGGGAAATGCTTGATGAAAGGACCTTTGTAGAGTATAGTGGATTGCTCGAGGACTAGCAATGATTTAAGTGTGGGGAGGCCAAATTCATGTAGTTTAGTGTATATTTGTACTCCAACTTAATGATGCTTCACCGTCTTAGGAATGTGAAATGATGTTAAAATGGCTCTAATTGTTGATTTTATGTTTCGCAAGAGCAAAATGCGCTTATGAGGACCTAGGATGGTGTGTGGAGCCAAATTGAAGGAGAAAGGCCCCTTGGAGTAGTTAACGTGTGAAAAGAAGGAAGAAAACTGCCGGGAAAAATTACAAGTCCATTGGCACAGTCTTAGCGCGCCCATTAGCGCGACCGTGCTAGTCCAGCGATCCCCAGGCAGAATATTTATCCATTAGCGTGATGACTAGCGCAGGCGCGCTAGTCCAGTCGAACACGTTATTTTGCAGGGGTAAACATGGAAGCTTGGGACAATTCCACTTAACTTATATAAGGTTCAACTCGCCCAAAAGAGAGGAATAATCAGGTTTAGAGTCTTGTTCAAGAAAAGCAACAGCAAGAGGCAAGGAGCGCAATTGGGCATCAAATCTCATCTCTCTTCCTTGTATTTTTTTCATTGTTGATGAATTCCTCTATTGTTATTTTCAGTACAATTATAAGTAGCTAATATATTTAGTCTACAGTTTTGGTGGAAACCGTTGAGGATGAACAATCTTGTTACATTAATATAGTTTGCTTGGTTTCAATATCTATTTGCTCAACTAAGTTCTTATTGTAGTTGATTGAAGGGCCCTCAATTAGTTGTGCCTATTTAGTATGTATTTGCTCGGGAGAGAGTGCATATTCAGGTAGTTGTTGAACAACACCACTCCCAAAGTATAGGAGGGATCCATAACCAAGGGTTTAAAGGTTGGATTAGGGATAACGATATCTTGGGTGCAATCCAAAGTCAGCTATAATAAAAGCAAGCTAGCGTAGCTCGGGAGAGTGCGTCTAGTAAATTATCGTAATTACTCGGGAGAGATTTTACGGTAGAAAGAGTGCTCATGATTGATAGAGATCATTAGGCCAAACAATAGGAACTATACAAGATGGGATTTCATCAAAGGGGGAAACCATAACCTTAGATCCTTCTCGCATTTGTTTACAACTCAGTATTAATTATCTTTTAGCCTACTTAATTTCATTCAGTTTTAGTTAGTAAAAATACCAACAAATTATTATTCTTAACCTTTGGGAAGTTGATTACGAGAATCGAGTGAGTCTAACAACTATAATTGATAGGTTAATTCCCTGTGGGATTCAACTCTGGGGGAAATACTCAGATTATATTTGCAACACCCGCTTAATCTTTTTATAAGACATAGTTGAGCGTGATCAACTAACATATAGAATCCTTGCATGGCATCTAACTAATGATGCATCCTTATCCTCTCATGTGAGTTCCTTCCACTTGTTTGGAAGCGAAAGAAAGTTGCGAGCAATAATTACCAACTCGTTTGATAGCTTTGCCGATGGAATTGCCTCAACTGGCCTTCCTTCACCAACTGGGATGTCTATAACCATCTTTTTTCCTATAGAGTTCTTCATTTTTTCAAGACCTTTTCCCATTGTCCTTCCACGAATTTTTCTGATTCTAGTTGAATCATCTGATTTTAAAAAGTAAAAGTCAGTTCAAAATACTTGCTAAAATTCAATAATGGTGACCATATATATATATATTAGTAATTAACTGCTATGCTACAAATGAAAACTCTATTGTTACAAGTTTAACATTAATGAATGTTTCAAATGTTAATATTTGGTTCCAACTTGAACACAAAAGAATCCTAGATGCTGGAATTTAAAGATAGCTATTTCTTTCCAGTTGGGGAAAGTAAGAGTTTTTTGCAACTTCTTAAAAATTGTTGGAAGAAGCTGAACACGAACTATACCCGGGATGTCAAAGATTCTCAAAGCTTTCATTCCTTGTGAAGTTGTTACACTTGAAAGTGTACAATCATTGGAGTAATAAGTCATTTAATATGTTGCTAGAGTTACTAAGAGAGGCAATGCCAAATGGTGAGACGCTTCCTAAGTCATATTATGATGCTAGAAACATGCTGCAAAGTTTGCTATTAGGATACATTTCCATCCATGCTTGCAAATATGATTGTGTGCTTTATTGGGGTGAGCTTAAATATAGACAAGAGTGTCCACATTGTGGTACTTCGAGGTGGAGAATTAATAACTTAAAGGTTAAAAAGATTCTGATCCTCATAAAGTCTTGCGATATTTTCCATTAAAGCCGAGACTTCAAATGTTGTTTATGTATAGAAAGACAAGTGAGGACATGAGGTGGCATAAAGAAAAACGTCTTGATGAGCCAAATGTATTAAGGCATCCTGCTGATTCTGAAGAGTGGAAACAATTTGACAAGAATCATTAGTGGTTTGCACAAGAACCTCGGAATATTAGACTCAGCCTTGCAACCGATAATTTTAATCTATTTGGTAACATGAGCACAACTTATAGTATGTGGCCTGTCATTCTAGTTCCTTATAATCTTCCTCCTTGGAAATGTTTTAAGGATCCATTTATGTTAATGTCATTTCTTATTCCTGGTCCTCAAGCACCAAGAAAGGATATTGATGTTTATTTGCGTTCTTTGGTTGATGAATTGAATGAGTTACGGAGTGAAGGTGTAGATACATTTGATGCATCAACAAGGGAGTCCTTCAAGATGCATGTTGTTGTTATATGGACCATAAATGATTTTCCAGCTTATGGTAAGTTCTTAAATTATATACTGTCCAAGATGTCTAAATAATAGTTAAATAGAAGATTTTGTATAAGTTTTACTAGTATACTGCTTGTAAGTAAGTTTAGTATAGTTTAGGAATATAAACTAATGTGAGCATATATTATTTCTTATGGATTAGGTAATTTATCTGGATGGAGTACTAAGGGATACATGGCATGTTCTACTTGCAATAAAGATGCGCCTTCACACAAGTTAAGAAGTAAAATCTGTTAAATGGATCATCGCTGGTATCTTGAACCTAAGCACACATGGAGAAGAATAAAAAAATTTGATGGTAAGATAGAAAAAAGATTGAAACCAAAAGAGCTCTCAGGAGATGATGTCTTACTACAATTGGATTTTCTTAGTACTTCTAGACCAGGAAAACATCCAAATAATAAGAAAAGAAAACGTCTTCCTGAAGAGTTGAATTGGGTGAGGAGAAGTATTTTATTTGAGTTGCCATATTGGAAGATCTTGAGATTGCGACACAATTTGGATATCATGCACATAGAAAAGAACATTTGCGAGAATATTTTGGGGAAAATACTGAATATTGAAGGGAAAACTAAGGATACATATAAAGCAAGACAAGATCTTAAGGATATGAACATAAGAAAAGAACTATGGTTACAGGATAATGGTTCTAGTTATACAATGCCAGCTGCTTTTTATATCTTAAGGATATCTCACGGCGTGTAAATGCGGATGACGATAAGATAACTGGACTCAAAAGTTATGACCATCATGTTTTGTTACAACGACTGTGTAACGATCCGGCCGGTTGTTTGGAGAGTTATAACCCTGTTTTCCCCCATTTCTGCTTCTTTATGTGTTATTCAGTTGTATTGTGTTGTATCGGGTTGGTTGGTTCGGGTCCGGAGTGATTTCGGAGTGGATTGAGATACTTAGTCTCCTATTTAGAAGTTTAAGTTGGAAAAGTCAACCGGATGTTGACTTATGAGTAAACGATCTCGGATTTGGAGTTTTATGGTTCAGATAGCTCCGTTAGGTGATTTTGGATTTAGAAGCGCGTCCAGAACATAATTTGGAGGTTCGTGATAGAATTAGACTTGAATTAGCGAAATTGGAAATTTGGCGATTTTCGGTCGGCGGTGGAAAATTGGATATCGGGGTCGGAATGGAATTTCGGAAGTTGGAATACATTCGTGGCGTGTGTGCAAGATTTGAGGTCATTCGGACGAGGTTTGGTAGGTTTCAGTGTCATTTATGAAAGTTGGAAATGTAGAAGTTCTTAAGATTCAATCCAAGGTTGAATTGGTGTTTTGATGTTGTTTTGAGTGTTCTGAAGGCTGGACTAAGTTCTTATATTGACATATGACTTGTTGGTATTATGGGTTGAGGTCCCGAGGGCCTCGAGTGTGTTTCGGGTGGTTAACGGATTGATTTTGGTGTTGGGAGATAGCTGGTTTCTGCTGGTTTTTGGAACTTCTGGTGTTTTCGCATCTACGAAAGGGGAGCCGTAGGTGCGAGGTCGCAAATGCGGAAGGGTGGATCGCAGATGCGAAAATTGGGAAGCTAAGGCTGGAGCGCAATTTGGCCGCACCTGCGACCCCGCAGGTGCGAGACCTGGGTGTAGGTGGGGAGGCTGAGGGGTTTAAGTGAATTTCGAAGGTGCCGTTTTGACCACAAGTGCGGTTCCGCAGGAGCAAAATTTGACCGCAGGTGCAAAAAATTCTGGGCAGAAAGTATAAAAGGAACACTTCGTGAATTTTGGTCCATTGTTCACCATTTTCAGTCGGTTTTGAAGTTTTTGGGAGTGATTTTGAAGAGGGATCCAAGGGGATATCAGTGAGGTAAGGTGCTTGAGCCTTAATACTCGTATATATGGTGATTTCCCATTGTTTAATCATGTAATTAGGGGTGAAAATGAGGGATTAGGGATTGGGATTTTTGAGAGAGTTTGATTTGGGGGTTTGAGGGGTCAAACAGTGTTGGATTTTGATAAATTTCGTATGAACGGACCTCTGAGTGAATGAGCTTTCTAGTTTTGTAATTTTGTTCGGGTTTGAGCCGATTTTTGGTTTTTTTTTTTGTCTAATTTGATATTTTTTCTTGTGAAGTTCATTCCATTAGCGTATATTGATGGTAATATACTGATTGCGAATAGATTCGGAGCATTTGGAGGCTGATTCGAAAGGCAAGAGCATCGCGGTATAGAGATTCGACGGTTTGAGGTAAGTAACGATTGTAAATCTAGTCCTGGGGGTATGAAACCCCGTAGTTCGTATCATTTTACTATTTTGAGGTGACGCACATGCTAGGTGACGGGTGCATGGGCGTGGACCCTTGGGGATTGTGACTTGGTCTGTCCCGTAGCAACCGTAAAGTTGCGTATTTTGTTGAAACTATATGATATTTATGTGTTTTAGAAAGAGTTTTCTGCAAATTGGGCTGAATGACATGTTTGTGCCTTGTGCCATTGCTGATTGGACCCTTAGGGGCATTTTTCTTACTATTCTCACTATTTTCAATTGAAAATCTATACTCAGTAATGGTTATACTTATTTACTGCATAACTCAGTCTTCATTCCTCTATTTTGATGGATATAAATGTTGTTTTGGGCTGAGTACCCTGTTTTTACTGTAATGCCCGAGTTGCTTGAGAGGTTTATGACTAGGTAAGGCCGAGGGCCTGATTTATGAGGATATTTATGGGATCAGGTTGCACGCCGCAACATGTTTGATATAGGCCGATGGCCTGATCGATTTATGCCATGATTTGGCTTGATATAGCGCTTGGGCTGAAGGAGCCCCTCCGGAGTCTATACACACCCCTAGTGAGCGCAGGTACCTATTGAGTGTGAGTGCCGAGTGCTGAGTGACTGGGAGGCATGAGTAATGGTGAGGTGTGCCTGATGGGCTATTTATGAGCGACTATGAGGTTTGCCCGAAGGGCTGTGTTTGAGCAATGTTTTACCCGAGGGGCTGTTTATGATTTCATCATTTTGCTCACCTTTGCATTGAGCTTCTGTTTGAAACTGTTGAAAAATATCTTCAAATGATTTGTACTGAGAGTGGGTTTAAACAAGATGATTTGATTCAAACACGAATTTTAAAAGCATGTTGTGTTTTACTGAGATTTCATGATGTGAACTTTATATGCTTTACCGCTCGTCACTACTGTTCAGTCTTTATTTACTGTGGTTACTTACTGAGTTGGCGTGCTCACGTTACTCCCTGCACCTTGCGTGCAGATCCAGGTGTCTCTAGACATGGTAGCGAGTGTTGATTTCGTCTATCGCAGATCTATCAGAGTTAGCAAGGTAGCTGCCTGGCGATCGCAGCCCTGCTCTTATCCCTCCTATCTTCCTATAGTTATTTTTAGTTGCTATCCAGGTTGTGTTCGTCCCAGTATTTTTAGATGGATGTTCTAGACGCTCATGACTAGTGACACCCGATGTCGGGCTTTTCTTTCAGCATTTTCGTTGTTTTGAATTCCATTATGAAGTTTTATTGCTAATAGCTTGAATGTTATCTTTGAAATGAAATATTGCGTCTTTTTGGTAATGAGTCGGCTAGCCTAGTACCACGATAGGTGCCATCAGTATATGACAGTTTGGGTCGTGACAGATTGCTGCCTATTGCTATTCGTGGATTTGTAAATAAAGATGTCTCTTCAGCATTGATTGAGTTAGGCAATTTCTTTCAATAATTATGTTGCAAGACTTTGAGAGAAGATGACTTAGAACAACTAGAAAAGGATATAATTTTAATATTTTGTAAGCTTGAGATGATCTTTCCAACTGCTTTCTTTGATGTTATGGTACATTTGGCTGTGCATTTACCATGAGAAGCTATGTACGAGCGACCAGTAAAATATCGTTGAATGTACAAAATTGAAAGATTATTGTGCAAACTTAAGCGTTATGTGTGAAACAAGGCACGACCAGAAGGTTCTATTGCAGAAGGCTATCTTATTGATGAATGTTTGACATTTTGCTCTATGTATCTTACTGTCATCGAAACTAGATTTAATCGTGAAGATCGAAATGATGATGGATCTAGTAACAAAGATGAACTTGTTCTGGACATATTCTCAAAGAGTTTTAGATCATTTGGAGATGGAAAGTATGATACCATACCAAAGAAGGATTTTGATATGGCTCGGTGGTATGTGTTGAATAATTGCGGAGAAGTAGAAACTTCTTCGGTAAGTTATTTTTCTCTCAATTATTATTTTTCTGTTTTAAATAATTTATAAGTAATTTATTTTGCATACAGGGAGCATAAAGAAGAGCCGATGAAGCGTGTTGTTGCGAATATAGAAGAGAAACATAAAGAACAATTTCCTTTATGGTTCAAATGGAAAGTAAGTAACTTTTTAAGATAAGAATCATCTTAATGTGTTTAAGTTCTAATTTGTTTTCCTCTTTACTAATTAAAAGTAATAATTTTTTCATTGTAGATTATGCAATTATATCATAAGGGAAAGTCAGTGTCTATCAATAGCTATATCCTTTGGCAATAGGACCTGATGTGCGTGGTAGAACATATAATGGGTGTACTGTAAATGGTGTTATGTACCATATTCAAATACGCGATGAACTACGTAAAAGTCAAAATTGCAGTCTAGTTGTTGAAGGCTATCATGAAAACGAGGTGATTGATTTTTATGGTATTATAACTGACATGATTGAGTTAGAGTATCTTAATGGCAATCCATTTCTGCTATTTAAATGCAAGTGGTTTGATGAAGACAGGGATGCAAAAAGATAAAAATTTTACGAGCGTCAATGTTAATAGATTTTGGTATGAACATGATTCTTTTGTACTAGCTACTCAAGCAAGGCAAGTATTTTATATTGATGATCTGAAATTGGGAGAAAATTGGCGAATTGTCCTAAAATTTCAAGATAGACACTTATATGATGTGCCAGAGATACAAAGTTCAGAGACAGAAAATGGCGAATTGTATGTTACAAATGATGAAATATATTAAGATGTATCACTTGAAAGTCATTCACTTGTCAATTATACGGATAATATGCTGAGTCAACTACATAGAGATGATCTTGATTCGATTACCCTAGATGTAACTGTAACTGAATTGGAGGCTCAGACAGAACATGAAGTTGGTTATGGCGAAGAAAATTCTGACGAAGAGGATGACACAATGGTAGAGTACATCAGTGGTCATGAGGAGAATGGGGGGAATGAAGGTAATAATAGTACTAATGACGATGAAGTCGATAACATAGATGATGATGGCGACATTGGTTTTATGATGTAACCTCATAATAGTAAGGTCAGTAACCTAGCAACATCTTTTTTTAATATATTATGTTGGCGATGGAGTGAATGGGAAGTTTTAAATAATTAGGCCATTTATAAATGTCTTGAGGTAATATCCGCTTGTGTAGGTCTCTCTGTTCTTTGTTTATTCTACTTTAAATGTCTAAAGCAGATTCTCCTTTTGTTTTTTCTTAAATGTTAACTTTATTATTGTTTATCACATGAACTCTGAATAGTGAAAGAGTAAATAAATCATCCGCCTAATGCTTTAAGCGTTATGAACAAATGGTTGGCATATTGGTCTTCCTTTCTTTTATGTATCACTAACTTGCTGAGCCCTTTCGTTTTATTTGGAAATTTTCTTGGTCCTCTTGGATGAGGGGGCTTCAAGAACTCATTCCTAGCAAAATTCTTCATCATAAAGATGCCTTGCTAATAATCTCCAGGAGATTCTAGGATACTTGGCTTCCAAATAGTCAAAAAATACAACTGAAAATAACCAATTGTTTCATCGACTTCTTCGCTATGATCTTCCCAGTAGTTTATATAGGAGCTATAGCGGTTTCATTCCTATTCACTCCCCCCAACTAGTTGTATGGGATGGGGTGCTTGTGAAAAGCTGCTTTGGATATGAGTAATTCCTAAAAAAGAGTATGGTGACGGGTGTCATGCCAGAGCCTGTCCGGGTGGGCTCAAGCTAAAGCAGTGTCCAATTTGTCCATAACAGTCACCCACTATCCGTTCAATGGCACTTACAAAATTGGCCTGTGGGACTGAATCTAATCTGGATCACATTACTTGAACTCCTTGAAAGTCTGTTAGCCCACGTAGTCACGTTCTTGAATAGATTAACATTTTTGGGACCTCAAATCATTCATCACGTTGAAGTTTTACAATGTGATTCGGTGGGGATCCTCTTTCTTTTTAGGGAAAAGTCTATAGAGACTACACATTTTTTTTTTTTTTTTTTTTTTTTTTTTTTTCTTTTTTTTTTTTTTTTTTTTTTTTTTTTTTTTTCCTCCTTTTCCTGTATTTTACGTTTGATCTTATACCTAGCAAGAATGATTTTAATGGTAATAGATAAATCAGTGTTTATCATACTTATATTTTACTGAGTTACAATTCGTACTCATTTTCTTTTTAGGTATACCCCTTATTCAATCATTACTAGAAAAAATTTTAGCAAAATTTTGATAAGTATATTACTTTATGTTAAATCACTTATTTGTGGTATTGTATGTAAGGATATCTATTTCTATGAGATTCTTTTTGTTGAATATAATATAGTCTGTCATATGAAAATTTATTGTCAGGCCAGGAAAAAAGAAAAAGAAGCAACAATTTTGGTTTGAGTGTTTGCAGAGAAGAAATGGAAGAGGCTTCTCTGCCAAAATGAGACAACATTATTGAAATTCTTGTTCTCTATCTTCGTTTGTTAGAATAAAACTTAGAAGTAGGGATATGACTCTTGTTAGCTCTAATTGTTGCAATGTATCTTGTAAACTCCTTATGTTCATTCTTTTATTAGTCATGTGTACGATAAAGTATTTGCAGACTTGTTGAGACTCTTGATGGTTTTGACAATTTAATTTGTAACTTTTTTTTATTCAGAGTATCGTGATGTTTTTAGGCATTTTATTTATTTTATCACATGATATGTCAACAGTATAGTCTAATTATCTTACAAGAGTTCTGTAATATAAATGGTTACTTGTAGTTTTATTTTTAGTAACTTGATAGTGTACAAATTTTTCCACGATGTCAGTGCATAAAATTGAAATTTTATGTTAAATGATAAATAGAAAAGAACCTCATGTGTGGTTTAATTTGATTTCTTTCATTTTTGCAGGTCATATAGACTTCATAATAAAAATTTATAAAATGGGATTCAAGTTTCTCGAACTTGATAATTTTTCAAGATGGGTGCTTCAGTCATAAGGTCAATTAGCCCTAAAGTAATTTTATGTATCATACATGAACAAAACTATGTCTTTTAGTTTTTAATTATGAATCTTTTTTTGTCGCCAATATTTGTACTATTCAACTACAAAATTCAAATCGTAGCAATTTAAAAATTATATTTTTCGTGACAAAAATTTTGTTGTGACAAAATTATAGGTTAAACAGAGACAATTAAATAATTATCACTAATTGTTTGCACTATTAGTGACAAAAACTAATGTCATAATAAATTATAAACTTTTATAGCTAAAGTTTACTATGTTTAACTAAAAATTTTATTTTGTCACTATTGTAATAAGTGACGAAATTTTTTCGTGTCCAAAGTTTTACCAATTTTAAGACAAATTTTGATTTGTCACAAATTGGATACATCATTAGTGACAAAATAATATGTCACCAGTAATATAAAGTTAGTGTCTAATGTTATTAAATAACAGCGCCAAGTTATTTTTTGGTGGAAAATTTTAGTGGACAAAACTTTTGCTACGAAATTTTATGTTTCGTCACTAAAAGTATGCGGATTATGTATCTAAACACGAAACATAATTTTCATCACGAAAAGTGAATAGTTAGTGACGAATTTTGTGTCGTGGCTAAAAGTTTTGTAACTAAATATCATATTTGTTGTAGTGGCAATAACAGTTATACATCTAGTAATTTCAAACAAGACGCTTATAAATGTTTTGTTCTGATCAAATCAAACACCACGAAGAGTCAAGATTGTGCTCAGCACAAATCTGGCTTGTTGCCTTGAGGCTTCACAATGATTGCCACCGATTCACCATTATGGATAAGCAACGAAAGCAATAACATCTGCTCAAATCAAGCTCCAAATTTTCTGCAAAATTACAGTGGAAAGAATGTCAAGGATAAACTGACAAATGTTTATTCTGCCTGCAGTTGATAAAGTGTTAAAGGAGATTAAGAGTATAAGAACATCCAAAATCACATATATATATATATATATAGTTTATGTAACGACCCGACCTGTCATTTCGAGCTCTATACTACTAAAAATCCGGAAAAAAACGACCACGAAAAGTGACTAAAGTTGGTCGCTAAACAGTGCAAAAGCGACCAAAAGGCATCCAAAATGGCTTGATCGTTTTTTCGTTGGTCCCTTTAATGTAGAGACCAAAGTTGGTCGCTAATTTAGCGACCAACTTTGGTCTCTAAGGTAAAAGGACCAAATATTCCGAGTATCAAAAAAAGCGACCAACTTTGGTCGCTATAGTATTTTAATAATATAAATTTAGCGACCAAAGTTGGTCTCTATTTTTAAATTACACTTTTTATTTATTTATTATTATACAATATATAGCGACCAACTTTGGTCTGTAAAAAAAATATAATATTTTAAAATATGGAAAATAGCGACCAAAGTTAGTTTTGAGATGTCCGGTGTAGAATTAGGCTTGAATTGGCGAAAGTTAGTTTTTGGTGATTTCCGGCCGGCAGTAGAAAATAGGCTATCGGGTCGGAATGGAATTCCAGAAGTTGGAACAGGTTCGTAATGTCATTTTGGATATGTCTGCAAAATTTCAGGTCAATCGGACTTGTTTTGGATAGTTTCGGCTTCGTTGGTGGATTTTAGAAATTTCAAAGTTCTTAGGCTTGAATCCGATGTAAATTTGGTATTTTGATGTTAGTTTTGGTGTTTTGAGATTGCACCTAAGTTTGAATAATCAATTATGATATGTTGGTAACTTTGGTTGGGGTCCCGAGGGGATCGGGATGGATTTCAGTTGGTTAACAGACATTTTTGACTTAGAGAATTGTTGGTTTTCTGGTTTTGGTGCAGCAGACTTTTACTCTCTGCGACCGCGTAGGGGGACCCGCGATCGCGTAGAATACTCTGAGGGCCAGGCAAAATTATGCATAGCGATCGCGTGAATCGGGTTGCGATCGCATAGGTTTGGAAGAAGGTGAAGTGCGATCGCGTGGGCTAGGTCGCGATCGCGTAGGGTCATGACAGGCGTGTCTGGGGTGAGGTCAATTGGTCTTCGCAATCGCGTGCATTGGGTTTCGATCGCGTGAGGTTGAATTGCTGCGAACCACGATCGCATGGCTTTTTCCGCGATCGCAGTGAAGAAATCACTGGGCAGTATATAATTAAACCCTCCGCGACTTAAACCCTTTTTACACTATTTTTGTACGAACAGAGAGCTTTGGGGGAGATTTTTGAAGAGGGAAATCATTATTATTCATAGAGGTAAGTGTTTTGGACCTTAAAACTCAATTGTGGATGATTATAGAGCATAATATCAGTGTTAAATTCACGAAAATCAGTAGAAAAAGGTGGGTTTAAGGCTTGAGATTTTGAGACCTTTAGGGATTGATTTGAGGGGTCAAACGAACTCTGATTTTAGTGTTATTTATATGTACGGACTCGTGATATGATGAAGAACAGTTTTCTATAAAAAAATTTGAGTTTCGGAATGTGGGCCCGGGGGTCGGGTTTTGACGAAATTCGAATTTTTGAGCTAACTTGATATTTTTCGATTGGGATTCACACCTTAAGCATAATTTGATGATAAAAATCTGAACTTGGTAGATTTGGAGCACTCAGAGGCTGGATTTAGAGGCAAAGGCACGGCGGAATAGTATTTTAGCCGGTTTTGAGGTAAGTAACGTTTCCAAACTTGGTTCTGAGGGTTCGAAACCCCGAGCTAAATGATTTATGACTAATTGTTGAGGTGACACACATGCCAAGTGACAGGCGTGAGGGCGTGCACCGAGTATTTGTGTCCTGGCTTATCCCATGGCACCGCTTAGTGATTATTCCATGATGATATATGTGCTCCTATTAATGTGTTAATTGTGAACATGCTAGAAATCATGTTAAGTATAAATGATAGGCTTCACGCCGGAAATGCTAAGACCCGAGTGGTCGTATATTGTTGTCTTATGTTGTAATTATTTGATGTCATATACTCAGTCCTGTTATAGCATATCATTTCATATCTCAGTCTCAGTATTGTTAATTACATGCATACTTATCATTGTTTCGGGCTGATGGAGGCATTTGTGATCCATGTGAGTGAGACTGAAGAGTAATGACTGAGTGATGCCGAGATCCTGTTATTGAGACAGTTATAAGAATGGACTGCACACCGCAGCGATATTTAAATCATGCCTTCGTTGGCTTGATATGGCGCTTGGGCCACTAGGGCCCCTCCGGAGTCTTTACACCCCCAGTGAGCGCATTGATGATGAGGGATGGATCTTCCCTGGGCATGGATCTTGTTCCAAGTTGATGTATGTGAGGGATGGATCTTCACTGGGCATGGATCTCGTCTGAAGCTGATATTATGAGAGGGATTGATCTTTCCTGGATATGGAAATTGTCCGAGTGTTGTATTCCGGAGATGGATCTTCTCCGTGGGGGCTGGACTGGCCTTTTTCCTCAGTACGGAGTGACTACGGTCACCGGTGTTTATGCATATTCCGGGATGGAACTTCCCTGGGCCTGAGAGCCAGATATAGTACTGAGTGGACTTCTGTGGGAGAGCTGTGAGCACTATGTGCATATCCATACTGGTTTCATACATATATTTTATGATGGCATGTAGAGTATACTAGCATACTTGGCATATTTTCTCACCCTGATAAACTTTTTGCATGTCTAAATTCTGTATAATATTTATTGTAAAATTTTGAGGTTTTGTCCGTCACTACTTCTCAGCCCATAGTTTGGATTCGTTACTTCTGAGTTGATGTACTCACGTTACCCCATGCACCTTTTGTGCAGATCCAGGTACACCGGGACCTGGTAGCGGATATTGAGCAGCGGTCAGCGTTTCTATTGGAGTTGTCGAGGTAGCAGCTGGCGATCGCGACCCCGTCTTCTCTTTCTTATTCTACCTGTTTTTCTTTATTTTTGAGACAATGTTGTCCATTTCTCCTTTTCTTTGATTTATGTTAAAGTAGCTCATGCCTGAGTGACACCGGATCCGGGGTTGGAGGTTTAAATTTAGTTTTCAAATATTGTTTTTAAATTTCAGATTCCTAATATTATCAATAAATTCGTTTAAAAATCGTACTTTTACTGGAAATTGAATTTAGCTTAGTTAAAAAGGGAGGCTTGCCTGGTTCTGCGACAGGCGCCATCATGACTTCGAAATTGGGTCGTGACAAGATGGTATCAGAGCGCTAGGTTAAATAGGTCTCACCAGTCATGAGCAGGTTTAGTAGAGTCTTGCGAATCGGTACGGAGACGTCTATACTTATCTTGGAGAGGCTACAGAACCCTTAGGAAAATCCCACATTATTGAATTCTGTCGTGCGACTCAGTTGAACTCTGAAACTAAACTTCTGTTATTTTCATTCTCTCACAGATGGTGAGGACTCGTGCTATCGATCGTGGTAATCAGACACCAGCAGGACAAGCTGGAGGTCGAGGCCAAGGTCGAGGCCGTGGCAGAGGGAGGGTTGCAGCCCGCTTAGCAGCCGGGGCAGTACCTGTGGACCCTCCCACTACTCATGATCAGGTCCCCGCAGTTGAGGTCCCAGCGGGAGAGGCTCAGGCACCAGCAGTTCCCATTGTGATTCTGGGTCTTCAGGAGACCCTAGCCCAGATTTTTATGGTGTGCACCAGCCTAGCAAAGGTTGTCGCCATGTCTACTACTGCTGCTACTTCTTAGGCCGGGGGAGGCACTCAGACTCCAGCTGCCCGGACGCCTGAGCAAGTTACTCAGGGGCTTCAGACACCTGGGACAGTTCCAGTTCAGTCGGTTGCCCCAGCCCAGGATTATGTGATCCCAGCTTTAGCTGATGATGAGCAACGTGAGTTGGAGAGGTTCAGCAGACTCCAGCCTCCGATTTTTAGTGGTACTGAGGGCGAGGACGCCCAGGGATTTTTGGAAAAGTGCCAGAGGATCCTTCGCACAACAGGGATACTGGAGGCTAGTGGGGTCCCATTTACTACATTCCAATTTTCAGCAGGTGCACTCGCCTGGTGGGAGGCCTATGAGAGGCGTAAACCTGCTGATGCAACGCCCCTTACCTGGCGTCAATTCTCCATTATATTCTTGGAGAAGTATATACCGCAGTCCCGCAGGGAGGAGCTGTGCAAGGAGTTCGAATAATTGCGCCAGGAGGACATGACCGTGACGCAGTATGATATGAGGTTCTCTGAGTTGGCTCGTCATGCTATTTGGCTAGTTCCCACGGATAGGGAGAGAATCAGAAGGTTCGTTGATGGCCTCAATTATCAGCTTCGGGTTTTTCTGACTAGGGAGAGGGTTTCTGGCGCTTCTTTTGAAGAGGTGGTTGACATTGCCAGAGAGATTGAGTCGGTTCGCCGCCAAGAGCGGATTGAGAGGGAGGCCAAGAGGTCTCGAGGATCTGGGAATTTTGGTGGGGTTCCTTCAGGAGGGCAGCCTCAGCCCGGCGGAGGCCGTCCATTTAGGCAGGCTTAGCCAGGTCGCTCAGGTTATCGTGGTGGATCGGTTGGTCATGATCCTCATAGTTCGCATCAGGTGCAACTAGCTTTCAGTACCCTGCCAGCTTAGAGTTCATCATGGGCACCATCGGTTCAGAGTTCGTCTATGCCTGGTTCTTCCAGTGGCTATCCCGGTGCTAGGGGTTCCCTTTAGTCCTTAGTGCCATTCTACGAGCGAGATTGTTTTGAATGTGGAGATGTGGGCCATATTAAGAGGTTTTGACCTTTCCTTGCGAGAGGTACTTATCAGCAGAGCAGTCAGCCCGCAGTTTCAGAATTACTAGTTGCACCGCCCGCCCAGGCAGCTAAAGGTGGGGGTCAGGCAGTTAGGGGTCGCCCAAGAGGGGGAGGTCGATCCGGTGGTGATCAGGCCTGATTTTATGCTTTCCCGGCCAGACCGGATGAGATGGCTTCTGATGTGTAATCCCAGGTATTGTTTCAGTCTGTCACGAGAAGCTTATGTTTTTAATTGATTTCGTTTTTCATATTCACATGGTCATCATAATTTAGCCCATTCTCTGGATACACCTCGTGAATCTTTTGTTACATCTGTTCATGTGCTCGCCCTGGTGGGTGATGTTGTTGTTATGGACTGCGTGTGTCGGTTGTGTGTGGTACCTATTGGGGGTCTAGAGACTCGGGTGTGTGCATGGTAAGTTTATTCGGCAGTCGATGGCTTTTGGAACAATCCTCGGCACGTTCGAGGACGAACGTTTGCTTAAGAGGGGAGAATGTAACGACCCGGTCCGTCGTTACGTAGAACCTACATTAAAGATTACTGTTACTGACTTTACATAGGTTGGTTATACTGTTATTGATGTGTTAGAGTTGGTAGGCTTGAAATCGGGATGGTTGTAGTGAGAGTTTAGTCGCTTAGTCTTTAAAAATAGCCTTGAAGTTGGAAAAGTCAACTGAGACATGACTTATTGGGAAACGCGAAATGAATATTTTATGGATCAGATATCTTCTTTAGGTGATTTGGGACTTAGGAGTGTGCTCGGAATATTTTTGTGATGTCCGGTGTAGAATTAGGCTTGAATTGGCGAAAGTTAGTTTTTTGGTAATTTTCAGTCGGCAGTGAAAAATAGGCTTTCAGGGTTGGAATGGAATTCTGGAAGTTGGAACAGGTTCGTAATGTCATTTTGGATATGTTTGCAAAATGTTAGGTCAATCGGAGTTATTTTGGATAGTTTCGGCATCGTTGGTGGATTTTAGAAATTTCAAAGTTTTTAGGCTTGAATCCGATGTAAATTTGGTGTTTTGACGTTAGTTTTGGTGTTTTGAGAGTGCACCTAAGTTTGAATAATCAATTATGATGTGTTGGTAACTTTGGTTAGGGTCCCGAGGGGCTCGGGATGGATTTCGGTTGGTTAACGGGCATTTTTGGACTTAGAGAATTGCTGGTTTTCTGGTTTTGGTGCAGCAGACTTTTACTCTCTGCGATCGCGTAGGGGGAGCCGCGATTGCATAGAACACCTTGAGGGCCAAGAAAAATTGTGCATCGCGATCGCGTGACTCGGGTTGCGATTGCGTAGGTTTGGAAGAAGGTGAAGTGCGATCGCGTTGGCTAGGTCGCGATCACGTAGGGTCATGACAGGCTCGTAGGGGTGAGGTCAATTGGTCTTCGCGATCGCGTGCATTGGGTGTGACGACCCAAGGGGTCATCACCTATTTTATTACCCCCATTCCGTACTCCCGAGGCCTTGAAAACCTCATTTGTAGTTGCCTCGATTTGTGTGCGCAGTCTGGGCGCGTAGCCGGACAGGTTAAATATGAAATTCTGTGAAATATGCTAAGATTTAATATTAAAATGAATAAATTTGATTTCGGTCAATATTTTGGGTAAACGGGCCCGGACCCATGATTTGACGATCCCGGATGGTCCGTAAGAAAATATGGGACTTGGGCGTATGCCCAGAATTTAATTCCGAGGTCCCAAGCCCGAGGAATGAATTTTTGAGTAAAATTATTTTCTGAAAGTATTTAAGAAAAATGAAAATGAAATCTGATTAGAAAGTGATGGTATCGGGCCGCCGTATTTTGGTTCCGGCGCCCGGTACAGGTCTTATATATGGTTTAAGTTCTTTCTGTAAAGTTTAGTTGAAAACGGATTTCGTTTGACGTGTTTCGGACTTAAAATGGAAAATTTGATGTTTTATGAAATTTGATAGAATCCATGGATTTTGAGGCCTAATTCGATGTATATGATATTGTTTTGGCGATTTGATCACACGGTTAAGTTCGTAGGATATTGTTGAGTCAGTGCATGTGATTTCTTAGGAGCCCCGAGGGCTCGGGAGTGTTTTGGAGGTGTCTCGGAGTGATTTTGAACTTAGGAAAATTGCTGGTTTTTTTGCTTCAGCTGCTGCAGGTCCCTTTTGTTCTTCGCGATCGTGAAGCCTCTTCCGCGTTCGTGAAGCTTTAAGTTTTCCTTCATCACGTTCGCGTCCCTTCCCTCGCGATCGCGTAGGGTTAATTGACCCTGAGGACTTAGCCCTCTTTTCCTCTTCGTGTTCGCGTACAGTTGACCGCGATCGCGTAGCTTTACAGGTCTCCTTCATCGCGTTCGCGTGATGTCCCAAGCGTTCACGTAAGTCAACTTCTGGAGCCCAGTTTTTTTTACTCTTCGCGATCGCGTCCTCCCTTCCGCGATCGCGATGGTCTGTCCAGTCTACACTTCGCGAACGCGACCTTCCTTCCGCGATCGCGAAGGGCAATTTTGCCCAGTGGTATATAAATATTTCCAGAACCAGTAGCTACGGGATTCACTTAGAAAATAATGAACTTCTTCTTCTCCAAAGCCCTTAGGCATCCATTGATGCCATCCTTCACCAAAACTTCTTGGGTTAGTAAATTTTAACTCATTCCCTTCATTTTTCATATATAATTAATGAATTCCTAAGCCTAAAACATGCAAATTAGAGTAGAAAATCTGGAATTTGGGTAGAGTTAGGCCCTTTTGAATTTTCTTGATTAAGACCTCGTTTTGGGGTCGAATTTGAAAACAAATTATATATTCGGGCTCGTGGGTGAATGGGTGACATGGTTTTGGTCCGAGCCTTGTGTTTGGACCAAGCGGGCCCGGGGTCGAATTTTGATAATTTTCGAAGAATGCTAGGAAATGGATAATTAGGCCATGAAGTTGAATCATTGAATCCTTATTGATATGCTTGAGTTGATTATGTCTAGATAATACCATTCCCTAGTCGAATTCTAAAGGAAAGGCGGTGTTAGAGGGTTGATTGCTATACTTTGGACCCGAGGTAAGTGTTTGGTCTAACCTTAGCTTGAGGGAATAGGAGTTGAGTATAATTTCCTACTTGCAAATTGTCAAATACGATGTATAGGCATGGTGACGAGTATCTATACATTGGTGTCTAGCATGACCGTGAGTCCTTATATTGTGAATATTCTGATTTTGTGGTAATTTCCATGCTTAATTGATGATTTCTATATGTTGTGAAGAGTATGTGAAGGGAATTGTAATCTTTAAACTCTGTTGGAGCATTGGCTCAGATTGTAATACGAATGATGAAGATATATGAGATAATTGTATCCTTTGGAGCATTGGCTCAGATTGTAATACGAATGATGAAGGTATTTGAGATAATTGTATCCTTTGGAGCATTGGCTCAGATTGTAATACGAATGATGAAGGCATATGAGATAATTGTATCCTTTGGAGCATTGAATCAAGTAATAGAGTAAATTATGAAATGAAGTGAAAGAAAGAGAAAGAGTTACTAAAATATACCATTGCCGGGTCATTGTTACTTTGATATTGTCTCCCTTATTGGGATGTTGAGATTACTGTTATTGTTCCCTTGCCGGGGTTTAATTATTTAATTGATGTTCTCTTGCCGAGATTTCTATTTTTACTCTGTTTATTTCCTTGCCCTTGTTTGTGATTGCTATTTGGGTGAGGAAGAGTGTTAAAGCACAAAGGGTGATGCCGTGCCATGTTTTACATTGATTATGCACGAGGGGACATTCTGTGCCATGTTTATATTTATTATGCACGAGGGACATTCCGTGCCATGTTTATATTTATTATGCACGAGGGGACATTTCATGCCATGTTTATATTTATTATGCACGAGGGGACATTCTGTGCCATGTTTATATTTATTATGCACGATGGGACATGCCGTGCCGCATCCTTTACTATTTAATCTGTGTTGTCATTTCCCGTTATTATTTTCAGATATTTCAGACTGTTGCTTCGTTTCTGTCATTTCAGTATTTGCTATCTCTTATCCCCCAGCATGTTTTCCCTGTAATTGTATTCTTGTTTAGTTTCTGCTATATTATTGAACTGCACAGGTACACTTTGTTGTCGTGTCTTAGCCTCGTCACTACTTTGCCGAGGTTAGGCTCGGCACTTACTCAGTACATGGAGTCGGTTGTACTGATGCTACACCTGCACTTCTTTATGTTGTGCAGATTACGCAGCCGAACCCGGAGGTCATCATTAGTGGGAGTGTGTTCCAGCTTATCATAGAGGCTTCAAGGTATACCCGCTGGCGTTCGTGGGCCTTGGCGTCTCTTCCATCCCTTTGTCTTCCCTTCTGTCTTGTTTTTTTCTTCCTAGCTTCGGAGGCAGACATGCATTTCCTTCCAGACTTGTATTTAGCACTCTTATAGACAGTTCGTGAGTTTGTGACTCTAGGTTTTGGGAAAATTTATGCGTTGTTGAATTATGTTGTCTTTATTTAGCTTGAAACCATATTTATTTCCGCTGTTAAATTGTGAACCGTTTAGTTTATCCTATTAAATTGATGTTAATATGCTAGTTTATTTATTCACGTTGGCTTGTCTAGCGGGTTCAATGTTAGACGCCATCACGGCCCGATGGTGGGATTTCGGAGACATTGGGTTGCAATCGTGTGAGGTTGAAATGCTGCGAACCGCGATCGCGTAGATTTTGCCGCGATCGCAGTGAAGAAATCACTGGGCAATATATAATTAAACCATCCGCGACTTAAACCCTTTTTACACCATTTTTGTACGGACAGAGAGCTTTGGGGGCGATTTTTGAAGAGGGAAATCATTGTTCTTCATAAAGGTAAGTGTTTTGGACCTTAAAACTCAATTATGGATGATTATAGAACATAATATCAGTGTTAAATTCACAAAAATCAGTAGAAAAGGGTAGGTTTAGGACTTGAGATTTTGAGACTTTAAAGATTGATTTAAGGGGTCAAACGAACTCCGATTTTAGTGTTTCTTTATATGTACGGAGTCGTGAGATGATGAAGAACAGTTTTGAATAAATATTTCTGAGTTTCGGGACGTGGGCCCGGGGGTTGGGTTATGACCAAATTTGGGTTTTTGAGCTAAATTGGTATTTTTCGATTGGAATTCACACCTTAAGCGTAATTTGATGATAAAAATCTGAACTTGGTAGATTTGGAGCACTCAGAGGCCGGATTTAGAGGCAAAGGCACTGCAGAATAGTATTTGAGCCGGTTTTGAGGTAAGTAACGTTTCCAAACTTGGTTCTGAGGGTTCGAAACCCCGATCTAAAAGATTTATGACTAATTGTTGAGGTGACGCACATGCAAAGTGACGGGCGTGCACTGAGTATTTGTGTCCTGGCTTATCCCATGGTACCTCTTAGTGATTATTCCATGATGATATTTGTGGTCCTATTGATGTGGTAATTGTGAACATGTTAGAAATCATGTTAAGTGTAAATTCTAGGCTTCACGCCGGAAATGCTGAGACCCGAGTGGCATATATTGTTGTCTCATGTTGTGATTATTTGATGTCATATACGCAGTCATGTTATAGAATATCATTTCATATCTCAGTCTCAGTATTGTTAATTACATGCATACTTATCATTGTTTCGGGTTGATGAAGGCATTTGTGATCCATGTGAGTGAGACTAAAGAGTAATGATTGAGTGAGGCCGAGAGCCTGTTATTGAGATAGTTATGAGAATGGACTACACACTGCAAACGATATTTAAATCATGCCTTCGTTGGCTTGATATGGCGCTTGGGCCACTAGGGCCTCTCCGGAGTCTTTACACCCACAGTGAGCGCATTGATGATGAGGGATGGATCTTCCCTTGGCATGGATCTTGTCTGAAGTTGATGTATGTGAGGGACGGATCTTCCCTGGGCATGGGTCTTGTTCGAAGTTGATGTTATGAGTTGGATGGATCTTCCCTGGATATGGAAATTGTCCGAGTGTTGTATTCCGGAGATGGATCTTCTCCGTGGGGGCTGGACTGGGCCTTTTTCCTCAGTACGAAGTGACTACGGTCACCGGTGTTTATGCATATTCCGGGATGGAACTTCCTTGGGCCTGAGAGCCATATATAGTACTGAGTGGACTTCTGTGGGAGAGCTGTGAGAAGTATGTGCATATCCATACTGGTTTCATACATATATATTTTATGATGGCATGTAGAGTATATTGGCATACTTGGCATATTTTCTCATCCTGATAAACTGTTAGCATGTCTAAATTCTATATAATATTTATTGTAAAATTTTGAGGTTTTGTCCGTCACTACTTCTCAACCCATAGTTTGGGTTCGTTACTTCTGAGTTGGTGTACTCATGTTACCCCATGCACCTTGTGTGCAGATCTAGGTACACCGGGACCCAGTAGCGGATATTGAGCAGCGGTCAGCGTTTCTATTGGAGTTGTCGAGGTAGCAGCTGGCGATCGCGACCTTGTCTTCTCTTTCTTATTCTAGTGGTTTTTCTTTATTTTTGAGACAATGTTGTCCATTTCTCCTTTTCTTTGCTTTATGTTATAGTTGCTCATGACTGTGTGACACCGGATCTGGGGTTGGAGGTTTAAATTTAGTTTTCAAATATTGTTTTAAATTTCATATTCTTAATATTATCAATAAATTCTTTTAAAAATCGCATTTTTACTGAAAATTGAATTTAACTTAGTTAAAAAGGGAGGCTTTCCTGATTCCACGACAGGCGCCATCACGACTCCGAAATTGGGTCGTGACAAATAGCGACCAAAGTTGGTCGCTTTTCTAGGTATTATTTTGGCAGAAACTGCCTATTTTGGCAGCTACATCACCTGCCAGCATACCAAATCCTATTACAATAACAACAACAACAATACGAACTATAACAACACAACAACAATACGAACTACAACAACACAACAACAACACAACAACAACAATAACACAATAACAACATTAAAACCAATATTAAAACCAATAAAGTATGAAGTTCAATATAACTAACACATTAAACTAACAAAACTAAGTTAACACTTATTACAAGCCCATTCGAAAATGGACCAAAGTTATATTGTCTTGTTCAAAGCATATAAAAGTACTCAAGGACTGTTTCATTCAACATCATTATCATCATCGTCTGATGAATCTTCATTATCAAGACGGTAATGAGAAGGGTCATTTTGTAGAGGACGAGAATAACGATCACGGGGAGGACGGAAGGAACGCTCATATTCAAGTTAGCCTCTGGCGATGACTCGCGAGACCGGGGAATCGGAAAATCTCCACAAGCTAGGAAGCTTTGAGCTGAGCTTACATGCCATGGTACTGAGCTTGCATGCCAATGTACTGAGCATCTCTAAGCTTTTCTCTTTCCTTGGTAGCTTCTAGCTCGGATGTGAGCTTTGTCACACTCTCCCGCACAGCGGAGAGGCTCTCCCCACGAAGTTGCTCGCCTTGCGAGGAAGTCCCTATTCCTTACATTCCACAGTAATAGCGATGGAACTTCTTAGTAGGAGACCGTATACCTTCCCCCATTTTGCACCGCCAGCAGCCTCCATCCATATTCTTTCAGCATCCTCGTCCGAAAGTTAGATTGCCTCGCCCGAATCATTAGGTGGCTGACTGCGTATGAATTCCTCCACGTCAGCTGTGAAGCGATCCTATACGAAAAATTACATTGAATTAGTATTTCAAAATTTATATAAGTGTAAATCAAAATACTTAATGAAAAGTGAAAACTTACATGTACAGTCGATGTTCGGCCCTCGATCCACCTTTCTTGATCCGTCTCTTTATTCTTCTTGACAATATGAGTCTCCTTGAATAACTCATCTTGCTTCATTGGATGCCCCAATTTCTTTTCCTGAAACTCATAAATTTTAGTTAATAAAATGAATAGATATACTTTGAAAATTAAAACAAATTAATCAATTACGTACCAATCTTCTTTTTATTGTCCCTTAACTGATCGCACCTCCAGTGTGCAAGGACCCTCCCTTCTCGGATGCGCAAGCTTTCTTTCCTTTTTCTCTCTTCTGTAAGAAGGTTGCGGTAAGCCATTGCCTTTGCAAATCCTCCCATAAATGTTGAAGCAACCAGCCAGGCTTCTTGTTGAACTGTCTAGCTTTAGAGAAACTATGCGACAACCGCTTCCGAGCTTTGAGATTAAAATTTGCAGCCACTTCCACGCTATAGCGGTGTTCCCATACACATTTGCTCTGTATTTTAAAAGTTAAATATTATATGGAAATATCATAAATATAAATAATTATACTTCTTAAAAGAACATTTATACCTTAAATTCATTGAAAATTTGCTCATTCAGCGTGAATGGGAATTCACTCCAACTCGTATAGGGGCCATCATAAAGGTTTCTGGTGGCTTTGGTGATTATCCTCGTAGTAATATTACTCGGGATGAACCTGCAATTTAACAAAAATGGAGAACACATTAATATCTTAGTACAAACTGTACAAAATAATAAACGTAAAAATAACAAATTACTCTTACCCATCACCCTCAGGGACTATGATGATCCTGCCATACTGATTATGATGCACCTCCTCGTCATCATCAGCATCATCGCCCGAAACTTGTACATTAGACGCATGTGTGGAAGGTGTAGGGGGGTCAGAGCTACTATCTCGCAGGCGAAGGCCTGAAATAGATGGAGTCCCTGATGAAGATGGCTCTGATCCATGTGACTGCGACATAGCTAGATCGACCGCAAGTGGCTATGAAACTGATGGCTGTGACCCCCGTGGCTGTGACACGAATGGATGTGATCCATATTGTCGTGAGACAGCTAGACTGTATGACGGACATACAATCCTATGACCCTGTGATGAAAGACTCGATGTCTTCACAAAGACGTAGGGCTGGTGATGTTGTGGCACCTCATAATAGCCATCGGGTGGAGGATAAGACATAGGAGCAGGCATCGACATCTCTGAAGAGGGTGGAAAAGATAGAGGATTATCTTGTACCCTCCTCTTTCCCTTACTAGCCTTTTGTCGACTCCGAGAACCAGTAGGGTCATCGTTACCTCGACCCTTGCCTGTCATCCGCATAATATAACACATATTTAGATTGAAACATATAAGAAACTAGCTATAAAACGAGAGTTATTAAAGAAACCAACTTCTTAAAGCCCATCGATGTATTGTTCCTCGTCCGAGAATTCTTCTTCCTCACTAGTTTGAGCTTCATCAGTTGATTCTACTTCCTCATTTTCTATAATTGTTACTTCATCTATATCAACTTCTTCCAATATGTGTGCAGGATGTTCCAAATCATTTTCTAAAAGTTCGTCCACTATTTGTTGAACACTGGAGATATAGTTTTGATAAGCAACATCTAACACATTCTCGACTTCCACCCTACCTACAGGCTTAGTTTTAATTACAACCCACCAATCGGACTTATTCCACCGCAATGGATAAGGAGCATAATACACTTGCCTAACATTATGTGCAATTATGAAAGGATCATATCGATCATAATCCCTCGTATGATTAACCTCAATTATGTTGTATTGGTTGTGTACCCTTGTACCTCTTGTTGGATGTGAATCAAACCACTTGCATCTAAAGAGTATCACTTTCTTATATGGCCAACCTGCATATTCTAGTTCAATTATTTCTTTGAGCACACCATAACAATCAATATCTCCAACTTGATTTCCATCACCTCCTTGAACCCACACCCTGCTGTTGTTGCTATTTTTATTTTTAGAGCAATCCTCTGTATGAAACTTATAACCATTCACAACGTACTTAGACATTGTTGTGACCTGAAGCCCAGGTCCCCAAGATATATCTTTCAAAAATTGATTTACACCATTATTTGGATCATTTACCTACATATTGTTAAAAAAATTCATAAGTTAGCGTAACTCCCAAACATTGTTTACCTACATAGTGTTAGAATATTATAAGGATAAACTTACAAATTGTTTGAACCACGTATCAAATCCCGTATATACAGCATCATGGCCAAATTGACCCACGAAGTGACTGTGACACATCAAATATTTTTAGTAGTTGCATTGAGATGTAATCACATTAAATTTTATATTTTGATAACTACTAAATCAATACTTACTTGAGAAATGGTACAACTTCGGGACAATTTAGTAACACATGAAGTGTAGCTGACTTGTACTCCATATCAGTCAAACTTCTCTTTATAACATCCTTAGAACATCGGCATGGTTGATTGAATATGGACATAGGCGGATATAATGGATCGTTCACACATTCGACCGTGTTCCTATTGGGCCTATTCCTAGCACATCTCACCATACTCCCAAAATAATAAGAGCAAAAATGAGAAGTTTCCTTTGCAAGATAAGCTTCGCATATAGATCCTTCAATCTTATTTCTCTGCTTAAATAATTGTTTGCATTTGCCAATTGTCTTACATACTTTCAGGTTAGCCAAGAACATTCACATAAAAAAGAAAATTACATGAAACTTATAATATTACCTCTCAAAGGGATACATCCATCTGTATTGAACAGGCCCTCCAAGTCGTGCCTCGTGTACAAGGTGGATTGGAAGGTGTTCCATAACATAAAAAAACCACATAGAAATATCTTTTCCATCTTAGTAGATGTTACACGAATGTTCTGATCCATCCGGAGTAGGTTTTCTTCCCTTAATGTGGAAGAACACAAGTCTTTGAAAAACAAACTAATCTCTGTGATGGGTTTCCAGATTCTTTCAGGCAAACCACAAAATGCAATAGGCACTAAGGTCTCCATGAAAACATGACAGGCATGACTTTTCAAAGGTCTCAACTTCCCTACCTCCATATCAACTTTTTTTTCCAAGATTTGGCGCATAACCCTCAGACATATTAAATTTCGTTACCCAATCACAAGTTTGCCGTCTTTCTTCCAACGTGAATGTGTAACTTACTTTGGGCTTGAATATCTTACTATTTTTCTAAGTCTACAAGTATAATTCAGACCGCCTGCAATATTCTTGTAAGTCCATTCTAGCCTTCGGGTTATCCTTTGTCTTACCTTTAACATCCATCACTGTGTTGAACAAATTATCAAAATAATTCTTCTCAATATGCATGACATCAAGGTTGTGACGGAGAAGATTATCCTTCCAATAAGGAAACTCCCAAAATATACTTTGTTTCGTCCAATTATGAGTAATGCCGTATCCGGGGAATCTATAAGGTGGAGTTTCAGTAACTTTACTGAAGTTCTGGACCCTCTCCCAAATTTCCTCACCTGATAGTATTGGAGGTGGAGAATCATACTCCATTTTATTCTTTTTGAATGCATTTTTCATCCTTCTAAACTCATGATCAGGAGGCAAGAATTGACGATGACAATCAAACCATGATTGCTTTCGGCCATGTTTCAAAGTGAACGCTTTACTATTTTCCATGCAGTAAGGACAAGCTAGCTTACCAGCAGTCATCCACCCAGACAACATTCCATACGCAGGAAAATCATTAATTGTCCACATTAAATTAGCATGCAAATTGAAATTCTGCTTGGTTGATATGTCATATGTTTCAACACCATCGTACCACAATTGTTTTAGCTCATCAATCAAAGGTTGCAAATATACATCAATCAAACTTTTCGGATTACGTGGACCCGGGATAATACAATTTAAGAATATATATGGACTAGTCATGCACAACTCGGGTGGTAGATTATAAGGTGTAAGAAAGACAGGCCAACATGAATATGGTGTCGCAGATACAGAAAAAGGCGTGAAGCCATCCGCACACAGACCTAATCGAATGTTCCTTGGTTCACTAGCAAAATCTGGATATGTCCTATCAAAGTGCTTCCAAGCTTCTCCATCTGAAGGATGACACATAACACCAGGTGGTCTTCTATTTTCAAAGTGCCATCTCATATGAGAAGCAGAACTCATCGAAGCATATAACCTCTTTAACCTAGGTATAAGAGGTAAATAATGCATCGCCTTGATAGCGACCATATTCCCGCTGGAAAGCCTCTTGAAACGAGGCTTGTCGCAAAATTTACAACTGTTTAAAGTTGCATCATCTTTATAATATAACATGCAACCATCTTCACAACAATCAATTCTCATTGACGAAAGTCCTAACTTAGAAACCAATCTCTTTGCCTTATAGAAATCACCAGGTAAGTTGATATTAGGGTCAACTAGTTCACTCATAAGGTCAATGAAAGAGTCCATGGCTGCTTGAGAAATATTCAATCAGATTTTATACTTAGTAATCTAACTGCAACAGACAACTCAGAGTGCAGACTTCCTTCCCTTAATGGACGACTAGCTTCCTCTAGCTGTTCAAAAAAACATTTTGCGTCATCATTAGGGGTTTGTTCAACATTTTCATTGGTCTCACCCCCAAATTGCATCCCAGAAGCATCTGCAACAATATCATGAATTCTTGAATCACGATTTGTATTCTCCACCGACCTACTACTTTCACTCGCAACCATGTTATAAAATCTCCCATTGCTACTATCGACCTCTCCATGATTAGTCCACACGAAGTAATTCGCTATAAACCCCTTCCTATAAAGATGAAGTCTTACCTCCGATTTTTCAAACCTCATACAGTCGCACCTAACACAAGGGCACCTAATTTATAAAGACCCATAAAATTTTCTTGTTTAAAATAATGCCCGAATGAGTCCCCGAGTTGTTTTTATTGTGGAAATTTTTAAAACGGGCCTAAATTGAGTAAAAAGTACCACGGGACTTAAAGAATAAAACTTTCCAGGAAGTGGGCATTATGTGACACACTATGCGATCGCATAACGTGTATGCGGACCACATAATGGTCGTATCCACGGGCAGATCACTGCCCTATTTGAGGTCAACTATGCGGTCCAATATGCGATCGCATTTCGATTCTGCAGACTGCATAGTTGTCGCATTCTTGCCCATTGATTTTGGTGAGGTAGGTTATGCAATGCACTATGCGATCGCATAACGTGTAGGCGCACCGCATAGTGATCGCATAACTGCACAGTGTGTTTTCGATTTTGGCCCATCTTGAGGGCCATTCTACGGACTGCATGTCAGGAATGCGATCGCATTACTGACCGCATTCTTGTGTCAGGCTCCTATTTTTCTAATTTTAAAACCCGACCCCAGTTCATTAAAACACCCATCCCCTTCATTTTTAACCATTTTCTGAACAAAATTAGAGAGAGGGAAGAGAGGGTTCTTGAGAGAGAAAGCCTCATCTTTATCAATTGGATTTTCAAAGTCACTCAGGACTGGAAATTTCGAGTAATCACCTTCTTCTTCATTCTAACAGGTAAGAACCCCCAAACCCTTTTCATTAATTTTCAGGTTTTAAACAAAAGGGGACTCTCATGAATTGATTCTTGAAAATATAAGTTGAGACCTTGCATGCATGATTATTAATATCCCTAATCTAGTAAGAGGAAGTGGGTTGGGGTAAAGTTCACAAAGAAGGGGTGATAATCTAATGGAGTCACATAGCATTCGATAAAATGCTTAAAAGAGTTCAAACTGTATGCATGATTTCCAATTCTGAGTTGAATATGTTTGATTGTGAACTAGGTTGACGGTACTAGTCGGTCCAGTGATTTGTGAGTAAAAGTTAAAAAGGGATTTTGACCCCAGGTATGTATGGCTAACTTTAACCTTTGTAGAATCCTCTTGTTGGGTACAAGCATACGACATATGTACCTTGTTGAAAATATGTGAATTGATTGTTCAAATGTGTTGAGACGTAAGATTCTATTCTCTGATTGTCCTGGTTGATTGTCATACTACCGTGCTATATGAGGTTGTGAAAATTATTTTGATGTGCCTTTCTTATTATGTGCAAAGCTCCTAAATGCTCGAGGTTATCGATATGAAAGTATGTGTTAATGAATGAAAGATTGTTGATGTGCCCAAGTGTGGGAATTTATATAATGGATAAAAGTCGTGCATGGAGGGTAATGAAAAAGGGTATTGTGAAATGATGTAAATGTGTTGAACGATTATGGCAACACCGTGTTCATGAATTACTGCTTGGTGAGAAATATGGTGCCTTGGGCCCAAATAAATAAATTTTTGATATGAACTTGTGTTCCTTGAAATGATGATTCTTGTGATTTGATTGTTTATGGTTGTTGTTACGAAATATGATTGTCGGGTGGGATCGGGTTGCGCGCCGCAACACGAACTAATAAGGATAATGAGATGTGAGGTAATAAGGGTGTCCAAGGTAATAAGGGTGGCCGAGGTAATAAGGGAGGCCTAGGTAATAAGGATGGAATGTGATCATTATCACCATTGAAATGAAAATCTATGAAACTCGATGAGGTGTGAGGTAGTAAGGGTGGCCGAGGTAATAAGGATGGAATGTGATAGTTATCACTATCGAAATGAAAATCTGGGGAACTATTGAATATGGTGATGTTGAAAGGGAAAAAGGAGAGATTGTGAAACTTGTTGATTTTAGTTTCTTCTTTCCACGTGCATTGATTTATTGGGTATATTGTTGTCTCTTATCTGTGTATTTATTGATTGTACTTGGGATAAAGTTTGTTCATACATACTAGTACTATTCCACAGTACTAACGTCCTTTTTGCCAGGGGCGCTACATTTTCTTATATGAATGTAGGTGGTTCTACAGCGGGTAATTCAGCCCACTGTCAGTAGTGCCTCCTCTCCTTTCCGTGAGTTGTTCTGGTGAGCCCCACTTTCTCCCGAGGCCACGTGTGACTCATGTCGACTTATTTTGAGTTTATGGTGTAGTGTAAGGTATAGCCGGGGCCTTGTTGCCGGCAAGTATTATATAAATCTTTTGTAATCATAAAGGCTCCGTAGACACAATTTGGGTAATGTACTTGTGTATTTTGGGTAGTAAGCGTACGGTTCGGAATCGTGATCCACGTTGGTAAATGTTGTATGTATTTTGTAAGTATTTGGTATCATGTGTTGGTACTGATAAAAGTAGAAATGAATTCAAGTTGAAAGTTTATTCTTAAGTTATAAATGGCTATATCACATGAATAATATATATGGTAATCACGGGGTAATGTGTGGGTTAGGAAAGGCAAATCAGGTTCGCTTGACCGGGTTCATTCGGTTAGGCGCCGGTCTCGTCCCTCGATTTTGGGGCGTAACAAACTTGGTATTAGAGACAAAGGTTTTAAAAGTGTCCTAGGATGTCTCGTAGCCGTGTCTAGTAGAGCCCTTCTTATCGGTTTGTTGTCGACCACATCTATAATTAGGGCGCTACATGGACATTTAGGAAACACCCTTTTCATTGTTATTCTATATCGTGCAGTGAAGTGGAAAGTGAAAATATTCTTGTCTAAATCGTGCTCTGTTCCAAAATTTTCATTAGTGGCACCAAAGAAGAGAGCTTGGCTCGGCCTAGAGGCCAATGCCACCCCAAGTGTGGTTGTGAATTATGTACCCGATGGTGCGGGTGAGAGCGAATCCCCGACTTTGAATCCACCTGGCCTTTCTGTTCCAGACCAGAGTATTCCTATTCCTACTACGGAGGAGTGTGCTGCAACCCCTTCCGCTGGTATTCCTGGTCCTTCTTCGGTTCCAGCTTCAGGTCCCGGTACTTCCGATGGGGACCTCAGGGGAGTTGTTCATATGTTGACTCAGTTAGTGGCCGCTCAGGCCCAAAGATCTCATGCTGCCCCTGCGCCCTCTAGCGGACAGGGAGATTCCGCCGGTTCCAGAGTCAACCAGTTTCTGCGGTTAGACCCTCCAGAGTTCTCAAGCATTGATCCAGAGGCCGATCCGCAGGATTTTCTAAATGAGATGTGCAAGACGCTTCAGGTTATGAAGGCTACAGAGACAGAGGGGGTTGAGTTAGAATCTTACAGGCTGAGGGGAGCAGCGTATTCATGGTTTGAGATGTGGGAGCATTCCGATGGGGAGGGAAGTCCTCCAGCGAGATGGAATGAGTTTGTTGATGCTTTCATGGATCAGTTCTTGCCTGTCGAGGCTATTACAGCCCGTGCCACAGAGTTTGAGGTTCTCAAGCAGGGTAATATGAGTGTGTGGGAGTACCACATGGAGTTCGTGTGATTGTCCAAGTACGCTCCTCAGTTGGTATCGACTATGAGTGCCAGAGTTCGACGGTTTGTTCAGGGCCTCAGTCCCTTGGTTGTGAATGAAGCTCTACAACTGCCTTGCACTCATTCATGAATTATGGTATGATAGTGGGATTTGCCCAGGCCACGGAGGCTAGAAAATTGAAGATAAGTCGGAGAGGGAGAGTGTTAGCAGGGCCCGGTCAGCGGGCCACTCGGGGAGTTCAGTTGGAGGAGGGAGACCAGTTCAGGGGAAAGGACCATCAGGGCCATCCCAGTCTTATGCTCAGTCCTCATCCAGTACACCGCCATCAGCAAAGCCGTCACTGGGGACCAGGATCAGACAGTAGGAGACCGCATCAGTTCGGTCATCCAGGAGGGAGGTTCCAGCAGCAGAGGAGGGCTCCATGCCCTAAGTGTGGTAGGTTCTATACCGAGCCTTGTTACCTGGATATTCTGGTACGCTACAGGTGTGGGGTGAGCGGTCATATTCGGCGGGATTGTCGTGTGCCCAGTCAGGGCATGGGTAGTGGTTTTGCTCAGCCGTCCGGTTCTTCAGTCACCGCATCTTTAGTACGTCCTCCAGCTCCAGCAGGGCATGGTACAGTTAGGGCTGGAGCTCGTGGTAGAGGTGGACCCAGCCGGTTTTATGCTTTGAGTGGTCGCCAGATGCGGAGGTTTCTCCAGATGTGGTTACAGGTATTCTGGATGTTCAAGCCCTTGATTGTTATGCTCTTATTGATCCGGGGTCCTCCTTGTCTTATGTTACCCCATTTATTGCTTCAAGTTTTGCGATAGAACCCGAACAACTTCATGAGTCGTTCTCTGTGTCGACTCCGGTTGGTGATTCTATTACAGCCGCACGAGTCTATAGGAATTTTGTGGTCATGGTGTGTGGTCGGGATACCACATCCGATCTCATCGAACTTGGGATGGTAGATTTTGATGTTATCATGGGATAGATTGGCTTTACTCGTGCTTTGCTAAACTCGACTGCCGAACCAGAATTATGAGGCTGGAGTTTCCTAATGAGTCAGTTGTTGAGTGGAAAGGGAATGGTATGGTGTCAAAGGGTAGGTTCATTTCCTACCTTAAGTCCTCAAAGATGATTAAAAAGGGGTGTGTTTATCATTTGGTCCGGATTGCGGACACCACTTCAGAAGTGTCTGCCCCCAAGTCCGTCTCTGTCGTGAATGAGTTTCTTGAAGTATTTCTGGACGAGCTTCCAGGGATTCTTCCTGATAGAGAGATCAATTTCGGGATAAATATTGCCAGATACGCAGCCGATATCTATTCCACCATACAGAATGGCGCCAGCAGAGTTGAGGGAGTTAAAGGAACAGTTGAAAGACTTATTAGAGAAGGGGTTCATTCGGCCGAGTGTGTCGCCATGGGGCGCTCCGATTCTTTTCGTCGGGAAGAAGAATGGGTCACTTCGGATGTGTATCAATTATCGGCAACTCAACAAATTCACTATCAAAAACAAGTATCCATTGCCTCGGATAGATGATTTGTTCGACAAATTGCAAGGTGCGAGATTTTTCTCCAAAATTGATTTAAGGTCGGGGTATCACCAGTTGAAGATCAGAGAGCAGGATATTCCTAAGACCGCCTTCAGAACTCGTTATGGTCATTTTGAATATTTGGCAATGTCCTTTGGACTGACCAATGCTCCAGCGGATTTCATGGATCTTATGAATCGGGTTTTCAAACCGTTTCTTGAATCCTTCATGATCGTTTTTATTGATGACATCCTTGTCTACTCGCGAAGTCGGGAGGATCATGCTAATCACCTCAGGGAAGTTCTGCAGACGCTTCAACAGCACCAATTGTATGCCAAGTTTTCAAAATGTGAATTTTGGCTAGAGTCAGTCGCGTTTTTGGGTCATGTTGTTTCCAGAGAAGGGATTAAGGTTGATCCCCAGAAGATCGCAGCGATGAAGGATTGGCCTAGACCAATGACCCAGACGGAGTTTCGTAGTTTCTTGGGTCTAGCTGGGTATTATCGAAGGTTTGTGGAGGGATTCTCTACCCTCGCCTTCGCATTGACTAAGTTGACGCAGAAAACAACTAAGTTCCAATTATCTGACGCTTGTGAGAGGAGCTTTCAGGAATTAAAATCAAGATTGACTTCGGCACCGGTGTTAACTTTGTCAGAAGGCACGGAGGGATTTGTTGTTTATTGCGATGCTTCAAGGGTTGGTTTGGGATGTGTGTTGATGCAACACGGGAAGTTTATAGCCTATGCTTCCAGGAAACTCAAGAATCACGAGAAGAATTATCCGACGCATGATTTAGAACTCGTGAAAGTTGTGTTTGCATTAAAAATCTGGCGGCATTATTTATATGGGGTTCATGTGGACGTGTTCTCAGACCGCAAGAGTCTCCAATATGTGTTCAAGCAGAAGGAGTTGAATTTAAGGCAGCGGCGGTGGTTAGAATTGCTTAAGGATTATGATATGAACATTTTGTACCATCAAGGGAAGGCGAATGTGGTGGCTGACGCTCTCAGTCGGAAGTCTATAGGTAGTTTGGCTCATTTGAAAGTAGATCAGAGGCCTATAGCCCGGGAGATTTATCAATTGGCCATTCTGGGGGTCTGTCTCTCGACCTCAGACGAGGGAAATATTATGGTGCATAATGGGGCAGAATCATCATTTGTAGCGGAAGTTAAGGAAAAGCAGTATATGGATCCAGCACTGGCGCAGTTGAAGGAGGCAGTTTTGAATAACAAGATTTCGGCATTTTCACTCGGTAGCGATGATGGTGTTTTACGGTGCCAGTGAAGGTTATGTGTTCCTGATGTGGATAATCTTAGGGAAAGGGTGATGGTGGAAGCTCACAATTTCGGGTATTCCGTGCACCCAGGTTCTATGAAAATGTATCATGATCTCTGGGAAGTTTATTGGTGGAGCAGTATGAAGAGAGGTGTGGCAGACTTTGTATCTAAATGTCCGAATTTTCAGCAGGTGAAGGCCGAGCATCAGAGGCCCGGTGGGCTAACTCAGCTTATGGAAATTTCAATGTGGAAATGGGAAATGATCAACATGGATCTAGTGGTAGGGTTACCTCGCACTCAGCGCAATTTCGACTCGATTTGGGTGATAGTGGATCGACTCACAAAATCAGCTCACTTCTTGCCAGTCAAGTCCACCGATACTGCAGAATAGTACGCTCAGTTGTATATCAACGAAATAGTCAGGCTTCATGGTACTCCAGTTTCTATTATCTCAGATCGAGGAGCTCAGTTCATGGCTAATTTTTGGAGGAAATTTCAGCAAGGTTTGGGTACTCAGGTAAATCTCAGCACGGCTTTCCATCCGCAGACTGATGGTCAGGCAGAGCGGACTATTCAGACGCTTGAAGATATGTTACGATCTTGTGTGTTGGACTTCAAGGGTATTTGGGATGACCATTTACCGCTTATCGAATTTGCTTACAATAACAGCTTTCACGCTAGTATTCAGATGGCCCCATTCGAGGCATTGTACAGAAGAAGGTGTAGATCTTCGATTGGGTGGTTCGAGGTTGGTGAAGCAAAATTGTTAGGGGCAGATCTTGTGCACCAGGCGTTGGAAAAAGTCAGAGTCATTCAAGAGAAGATGAAAACGCTCAGAGCCGACAAAAATCCTATGCGGACGTCGTCAAAGAAAATTGAAATTCCAAGTAGATGATTGGGTATTCTTGAAGGTATCTCCCATGAAGGGAGTGATGTGGTTTGGGAAGAAAGGGAAATTGAGCCCAAGGTATGTCGGGCCATATCGGATTGCTCAAAGGATATGACAAATGGATTATAGGTTGGAATTACCCCCTGAATTGTCATTAGTGCACCCGGTGTTCCACGTGTATATGTTGAAGAAAGTGGTTGGAGATCCATCAGCCATCGTGCCATTTGAGACTATTGAGGTTAATGAAGAATTATTGTATGAAGAGGTTCTGGTTGCTATTCTTGATAGACAAGTCCAAAGATTGAGGAACAAAGAAATTGCTTCGGTTAAAGTATTGTGGCGAAGTCAGCACGTTGAGGAAGCCACGTGGGACGCGGAAAATGAGATGAAAGAAAAATATCCCCATTTGTTTGAATAAGTCTAGTAGTGTTCGTTAGAACTGTCATCTCTAAGAAAATTATACTTTATGTTCAGTTTGTGCAAAAGCACCCCATCTTCCCCTAATTGCCTTATTGTAATAATTTTTCAATGTGTGCTAAAACTGAACCCGCGGTTACTATTTGGGTAGTGTGCAAACCTTTGAGGTAAATGAAAGTTTTGTGGAGCTTATGTGTTAGGCAAGTCATTAATAGTAGTGTAGGTTGGTAATGATTAATTGAAATGAATATGGTATATTGAGGTGATTGGGTTGTATGGGACTCATTAAAATGACCAAGTTATGTGCAAGAATGTGAATCATGTGCAAATCTGTGGTATAAGAAGAAAGAACTATGTGTAGTTGTTAGGGTGATTGTATATATACGATTTGTTGAGGTAACAACGTTGTGTGTGAGTTATTGGGTGATTAAAACTGTATAATGGTGCTTGGAAATGTGTTTCGGGGGCTCTTTGACAGGTAGATAGGTCTAATTACAAAGGAAACTCTGGCGAAATTTTTCTGAAATATTGTAGTTAGTGAAAATCTGGAAGTTGCATATCATGCTTTCAAAACTAATTGATTTCCAAAATCCTCATTCGAGGACGAATGATTTTTAAGGGGGGGAGGATGTAAAGACCCGTAAAATTTTCTTGTTTAAAATAATGCCCGAATGAGTCCCCGAGTTATTTTTATTGTGGAAATTTTTAAAACAGACCTAAATTGAGTAAAAAGTACCCCGGGACTTAAAGAATAAAACTTTCCAGGAAGTGGGCGTTATGCGACGCACTATGCGATCGCATAACGTGTATGCGGACCGCATAATGGTCGCATACACGGGCAGATCACTGCCCCATTTGAGGTCAACTATGCGGTCCAATATGCGATCACATTTCGGTTTTGCGGAACGCATAGTTGTCGCATTATTGCCCATTGATTTTGGTGAGGGAGGTTATGTGACGCACTATGCGATCGCATAACGTGTATGCGGACCGCATAGTGGTCGCATACCTGCACAGTGTGTTTTCGATTTTGGCCCAGCTTGAGGGCCATTCTGCGATCGATTCTGCGGACCGCATGTCAGGAATGCGACCGCATTCTTGTGTCGGGCTCCTATTTTTCTAATTTTAAAACCCGACCCCAGTTCATTAAAACACCCATCCCCTTCATTTTTAACCATTTTCTAAACAAAATTAGAGAGAGGGGAGAGAGGGCTCTTGAGAGAGAAAGCCTCATCTTTATCAATTGGATTTTCAAAGTCACTCAGGCCTGGAAATTTCGAGTAATCACCTTCTTCTTCATTCTAACAGGTAAGAATCCCCAAACCCTTTTCATTAGTTTTCAGGTTTTAAACAAAAGGGGACTCTCATGAATTGATTCTTGAAAATATAAGTTGAGACCTTGCATGCATGATCATTAATGTCCCTAATCTAGTAAGAGGGAGTGGGTTGGGGTAAAGTTCACAAAGAAGGGGTGGTAATCTAATAGGGTCATATAGCAGTCGATAAAATGCTTAAAAGAGTTCAAATTGTATGCATGATTTCCAATTCTGATTTGAATATGTTTGATTGTGAACTAGATTGATGGTACTAGTCGGTCCGGTGATTTGTGAGTAAAAGTTAAAAAGGGATTTCGACCCCAGGTATGTATGGCTAACTTTAACCTTTGTAGAATCCTCTTGTTGGGTCCGAGCATACGGCATGTGTACCTTGTTGAAAATATGTGAATTGATTGTTCAAATGTGTTGAGACGTAAGATTCTATTCTCTGATGTCCTAGTTGATTGTCATACTACCGTGATATATGAGGTTGTGAAAAGTGTTTTGATGTGCCTGTCTTATTATGTGCAAAGCTCATAAATGCTCGAGGGTATCGATATGAAAGTATGTGATAATTAATGAAAGATTGTTGATGTGCCCAAGTGTGGCAATGTATATCATGGCTAAAAGTCGTGCATGGAGGGTGATGAAAAAGGGTATTGTGAAATGATGTAAATGAGTTGAACGATTATGGCAACACCGTGTTCATGAATTACTGCTTGGTGAGAATTATGGTTCCTTGGGCCCAAATAAATAAATTGTTGATATGAACTTGTATTCCTTGAAATGATGATTCTTGTGATTTGATTGTTTGTGGTTGTTGTTACGAAATATGATTGTGGGGTGGGATCAGGTTGCGCCGCAACATGAACTAATAATGATAATGAGATGTGAGGTAATAAGGGTGGCCGAGGTAATAAGGGAGGCTGAGGTAATAAGGATGGAATGTGATCATTATCACCATTGAAATGAAAATCTATGAAACTTGATGAGGTGTGAGGTAATAAGGGTGGTCGAGGTAATAAGGGTGTCAGAGGTAATAAGGGAGGCCGAGGTAATAAGGATGGAATGTGATCATTATCACCACTGAAATGAAAATCTATGAAACTTGATGAGGTGTGAGGTAATAAGGGTGCCCGAGGTAATAAGGGTGGCCGAGGTAATAAGAATGGAATGTGATCATTATCACTATCGAAATGAAAATCTGGGGAACTCTTGAATATGTGAAACTTGTTGATTTTGGTTGCTTCTTTCCACGTGCATTGATTGATTGGTTCTATTACTGCCTCTTATCTGTGTATTGTTTGATTGTACTTGGGATAAAGTTTGTTCATACATACTAGTACTATTCCACAGTACTAACGTCCCTTTTGTCGGGGGCGCTACGTTTTCTTATATGATTATAGGTGGTTCTACAGCAGGTAATTTAGCCCACCGTCAGTAGTGCCTCCTCTCCTTTCCGTCAGCTGTTCTGGTGAGCCCCACTTCCTCCCAGGGCCAACGTGTGGCTCATGTCGCCTTATTTTGAGTTTATGATGTAGTGTAAGGTATAGTCGGGGCCTTGTTGCCAGAAAGTATTATATAAATCTTTTGTAATCATAGAGGCTCTGTAGACACAATGTGGGTAATGTACTTGTGTATTTTGGGTAGTAAACGTACGGTTTGGAATCGTGATCCACGTTGGTAAATATTGTATGTATTTTGTAAGTATTTGGTATCATGTGTTGGTAATGATAAAAAGTAGAAATGAATTCAAGTTGAAAGTTTATGCTTAAGTTATAAATGGCTATTTTAAATGAATAATGTATATGGTAATCACGGGGTAACGTGTGGGTTAGGAAAGGCAAATCAGGTTCGCTTGACCGGGTTCATTCGGTTAGGCGCCGGTCTCGTCCCTCGATTTTGGGGCGTGACATAATTAATCCTTCACTTTGGTATGGTGGAAGTTCCATTACATGTCTAATAAAGTCATCAACCCCTTCTACAAAACCCTCCCGCAATGCCCGTTGATTAGGATAATTCCTATTGACATCCAAGTACGATGTTCCATCTATACAAATAAAATAAGAATAAATTAATTTAGTTAATTCATATCTTAATCTCTTTTTAGTTAATTAATTTCATATCCTAAAGGCTCAAATCATATCCTAAAAGTTCAATTCATACACTAAAATTCCAATACATAAACTAAAGGTCTAATTCATATCCTAAAATTTCAATTCATCTCCTAAAGATTCAATTCATATCCTAAAAGTTCAATATATATCCTAAAAGTTCAATTCATACACAAAAATTTTAATTCATAAACTAAAATTCCAATTCGTATCCAAAAATTTCAATTCATATCCAAAAGGTTCAATTCATAAATTAAAAGTTCAATTCATATCCTAAAGGTTCATTCATATCCTAAAGGCTCAATTCATATCCTAAAAGTTCAATTCCTACACAAAAATTTTAATTCATAAACTAAAATTCCAATTCGTATCCAAAAATTTCAATTCATATCCAAAAGGTTCAATTCATAAATTAAAAGTTCAATTCATATCCTAAAATTTCAATTTATAAACTAAAATTCCAATACATAAACTAAAATTCCAATACATAAACTAAAAGTCCAATTCATATCCTAAAATTCCAATTCATATCCTAAAAGTTCAATTCATATCATAAATGTTCAATTCATATCCTAAAGGCTCAATTCACATCCAAAAATTCCAATTTATAAACTAAAATTACAATACATAAACTAAAAGTCCAATTCATATCCTAAAATTTTAATTCATAAACTAAAATTCCAATTCGTATCCAAAAAGTTCAATTCATAAATTAAAAGTTCAATTCATATCCTAAAGGTTCAATTCATATCCTAAAAGCTCAATTCATATCCAAAAATTTAATTCATATCCTAAACCCTAAATTCTAGNGAATTGAAACACTAATTGAAATAATAAACTACAACACATCAAATATTGTAACACACACACACACACACTAGAAATAACAAAGATCAAGGTTATAATTCTAACCTTGATTTTTTTTAGGTGGAGAAGGAGGGAGATAGGGGCGGTAGTGGGCGCCGAGCAGTGGGGGAGGTGGTGGCGCGGGGTGGGGGATGGGATTTGGGTGAGTGAAATAGAGAAGGGGAGGAAAGAGAGAGTTGGGAAAATTTTTGGGGAAGGGAATAAGAGAAATGGGGGGAAACCCATTTTTGTCTCTGAAATTAGGAAAAGCGACCAACTTTGGTCGCTATTTTTGGTCTGTAAATAAGTTTTGACTGTTTGACCAGAAATAGCGACCAACGTTGGTCGCTATTTTTTTTAAAAAAATTAAATTGAAAATAGCGACCAACGTTGATCGCTATTTTTAAAAAAATATTAAATTATTTTTTTCTTTAATTATTAAATTTTTAAAAAAAATTAAACTATTTTTAACTATGTAATTACTTTTAATACATTATAATAGCATCTATTTAAAATAATTTTTAAAGTTATATTTAAGTATATGAGTAATTTCATACACACGCATAAACTATATTGTAATTGATGATCAATCTTAAACATTACTACGTACGAATAATTAATGAATTGATAAACCAATATATATATATATATATATTGGTTTATCAATTCATTANATATATATATATATATATATATATATATAGAGAGAGAGAGAGAGAGAGAGACAGATTTATAGTTGATCGCTAACTATAAATCAGATTTTTATATTTTATAAAATATTTAAAATAATAACATAATTTTTAAATGGTAGAACTGGGTCCCAGATTAGCGATCAAAATTGGTCTCTATCTGCTTCCCCTTTATTAAGCGACCAACTTTGGTCACTAATTTTAAATTATATTTATTTATATTTTATATTTTTTTAATAATAATATAATTAATAAAATTTTATATTTGGGTCCCAGATTAGCGACCAAAGTTGGTCTCTATCTGCTTCCACTTTCATAAGCGACCAACTTTGGTCGCTAATTTGAAATTTTATTTACTTAAATTTTATAATTTTTTAAACTAATAATATAATTATTAAAAATTTTATAACTGGGTCCCACTTTGGCGACCAAAGTTGGTCGCTAATTTTAATATTTCTTTGACCAAGCAAGTCTGACTAGTGCGGTCAATATTTTGACCACATTATCGACCAAAAAGCGACCAACCTTGGTCGCTAATTTATTTACAATTATTTTTTAATTATTTTATCCAATTTAGCGACCAACTTTGGTCGCTTTTTTTGATAGACCAATTTTGGTCGCAAATTTTTGGTTGCTTTTTGCAGGTTTTTGGTAGTGCTAGTACATCGTTCAGCAGTTTGAGGCCTTGAGTAGCTTCACTTCAGGTATTATGACTTGCATGCATGGTCGAAATTGAATTTCGGAAAGTTCGGAGTTGATTGGAAATAAAATTCTCATTTCGTAAATTTTAAGTTGGAAGAATTGACTAAAGTGTGATTTTTGAGTAAACAACCTCGAAATCGGGATTTGAAGGTTCCACCAGGTTCGTATGATGATTTTGGACTTGGGCATATGTCTAGATCGGGTTTTGGATGACCCGGGAGCATTTCGGCGCCTATTGTGGAAGTTGGAATTTTGGAAGAATTTCATAAATTTGGGTTGAGGTGTATTTCCATGTTATCGATGTTCGTTTGGGAATCCGAGTCTGGGAATAGCTTCGTATGGTGATTCTAGTATTGGGAGAGCGTCCGGAAGTAGATTTGGAGGTCCGTAGGTCATTTCGGGATCATTTGGCGGAAGTTAGAAATTTGAAGGTTTTTGAGAAGTTTGATCGGAGTGAACTTTTTGATATCGGGATCGGATTCCGATTCTGGAAGTTGGAATAGGTCCGCAATGTCAAATGTGACTTGTGTGCTAAATTTGAGGTCAATTGGACATGATTTGATGGGTTTCGGTATCGAATGTAGAAGTTTGAAGTTGTAAAGTTTATTAACCTTGAATTGGGGTGCAGTTCATGATTTTGATATTGTTTGATGTGATTTGAGGCCTCTAGCAGGTACATGGTATGTTATGGTACTGGTTTGTGTGATTGGACGGGGTCCAGGGGGCCTCGGGTGTATTTTGGAGGTGTTTGGGTTGTGTCGCACTCTTATTTGATGTTTCAGCGTCATTTCTTTGGGCGAAAAGGGAACTATATTGAGAAAACGATCTTTGATTTGTGATGGGGTTAAACCATTAGATCCTTATGGTAATTACGGAGCCATAGCAACAAGAATCGTCGAATTTCGATGTCGTATAAGAGAGTTATGCCAATTTTCATATCGGACAAAATTGTTGGTTTCTGGTGCGAAGATTTGTTCTTCGCGAACACAATAGAGGTTCCACGAACGCGAAGAAGGATTTCTGGGTTGATCGGTCAACACGAAAAATTTCACTTCGCGAACGCAAAGGTCTCCCGTGAATGCGATGAAGAACAATCGCCTGGACAGTGTTTTAAACCGAGAATTTTAGTATTTTGAGCATATCTTGAGTTCTAAAGCTCCGTTTGAGGTGGTCTTTGCGGCGCTGTTCTCATCCGAACAAGGGGGTAAATATATGACCTTTAGTTTTATGTTTCTCCATGGTTATTTCTGTTGGTTTCTATTTTTATCCGTTTTGGATTGTAGAAATTAGGATTTTGAGCCCCAAAGTTGAAAATGGGTAAATCCTTGATTTGAGGGTCGATTCATGGACGAAATTGGATGAATTTCTGGATATAGACCATATGATTTATGGGTAATATTTATTTTTAATAATTTTTGGAATACGGGCACGTGGGCCCGAGGGTTGATTTTATTGACTTTCGAGCGGAGTTGAGAGTTGTTATAAAATGATTTATTATGAGTATTAGAGTATATTTTTATTGTTTGCACATCGTTGGACTAGCTTTGGAGAGACGGACACCGGTTTGAGGTGTTAGAGCAATGTTGGAGCCCATTATGGAACTTCGGAGCGAGGTAAGTCTCCTATCTAACCCTATGAGGGGGAAATTACCCCTAGGTGTTGTATATTGATGTGTGCTACTTGTTGTGGGGGATACATACGTGTGAGGTGACAAGAGCCCGTGCGTAGCTACATTCATGTTATTGTACGGGTAGGCTTAGGTTCACATCATGCTATAGCTATACTATTTGAGCAGTCTCTCGCCTATTAAATTCCTCTATTTTACATTTCTACTTGAGACTGGGCTTGCTATTGTAGAGACTTCACGAGTTCATGATTAGTCACCGAATAATTTTACTCCTCTTACGACATGTTTTTGTGATATATATGTTTCATTGAAAGGTTTTTGTTAAAGAAATTACAACTCACACGTTTATTCGTGAGTGGGGTCAAGGACCCGTCAAAGCTTCTTATTCTAATGGGATCAGGCCGTTCTCCTCGGCAGGATTATGTATTTCACATATTATGGGATTGGGCCATTCGCCTCGGCAGGATTTATGTACCACACTCTCATGGGAGTGGGTCGTTCGCCTCGGCAGGTTAATAGATGCATCTATGGTTCGTGTCGTTCGACCCTCGGCAGTGCACAGTTTAAATATTTATGTTGGATCGGGTTGTACGCCTCGGCATTTCCTATATCATGTCCTCATGGAATCGTGCTTAATATTTGACAAGAGGCTAGTGTATCCGCGAGTTTTTCCTGACTTGAATTATGACAATCTATTTGATGAGATCCACTACACCGATATGTGCTCCGGTTAAGGAGGGAATTTCTAATGGGAAGCTTGAGTTCATTGTAAAGAGGGGAATTTGTATCACGTATTTTATGCTTGTTTATTTCATTTATTTACTCTGCCTCATGTTTATTTACCATTTTATTGTACCTGATATTATTGGACCACTAGTGAGTGTCGATGTCGACCCCTCCCCACTACTCCTCCGGGATTAGTCTAGATACTTACTAGGTACACGTGGATTTACATAATCATACTACACTTGCTGCACATTTTTGTGCAGCTATATATATGTTTAGTGCCTTGTGATAGCAGAGACGTGTATACATGTGGGGACTTAGGTGAACTGCACTCCATATTACGACCCGCAGCCAGTAGAGTCTCTTTCAGAGTATTTATATTTCTCCTGTCCAATTTGTATTCCGGACAGACGCTGTATTTTATTTTTATATTCCTAGTTAATGATCATGCACTTGTGACACCGAGTTTTGGGGTGATTATGGGTTGCCTTGTATTGAAATTGTTAAAAATGTTATTATTTATTCTGTAAATCCCATCTTTTACTATTTAATTGAAGGAAAATATAATTTTTAAAATATTGAAATGAGAACCAAATTAAGTTTTTATTGTTGTCTTTCTTGACAGTGGTGTCCGGCGCTATCACGATCTTTAATAGATTTTGGGTCGTGACAACATGGTATCAGAGCACTAGGTTCACTTAGGTCTCACAAGTCATGAGCGAGTCTAGTAGAGTCTTGTGGATCGGTATGGAGATGTCTGTACTTATCTTCGAGAGGCTACAAGGCTGTTAGGAGCACTTCCCTTCTTGATTCCTCATCGTGCGAATTGATCCTTTTGAGGCTTGTACCTTTATTTCTTTCCTATTCAATCTTATACGACGTGAAGAGGTTGTTATGGATTGGGAATCGAGGAATTTTCGTGGTACTACAGATATGGAGTAAGCTGATTCTACCTACGTATTTGATTTGGCTATTACCATCGTTTTTCAGAAGGTCGTTCTGTTGTTTCAGCTCAGCGTCAATATTACCTAAGGTTTTGAGATTTGGCATTGATTTTTATGATGATTCGTGTGTTGCTATCGCATAGTGTTTGTGTAATGGTAGGATGCTTGTCTAGGCGTCGAGGCAGTGAATGACCTGAAAAGAGGTTTTACACAGTGCATGATTCAGAGATTCAGTATTCTATTTTCGGTGGAGGAAAGGCAATCGGACTAGGAATGTTCAGATTTGAGTTGATGGAGTAACGAGGCTTGGTATTTTCGAGCGTGGTATTCTCAATTGTGATGTGGTGTCATCATCCTTGTTGAACGCATTAAGGTTCGCTGTTGTTATGGCCTTCTTCAATTTGCCTTCGGGGCAAGGTATTGTGGAATGGTGCCTGAGATGCGGTTGTCAGAGATAACGGAGTGTAGCAATTTCATAATCGAATTGGTACTTCTAGTATTGATGGCTCGAGAAAGATGATCTTCTAAGAGGTTTAGAGCTGGTAGCGGGTCATTTGTTCGGGTGCTACGGAGATGGATTCGGATTTGGGGAAACAATTAGGCAATGAAGGACAAGGAAGGACATGCCGGAGGCATTTTGCGGTGGTTAAATTGCTAGAAGGTCAAGTGTGAAAAGTAGAAGTCGAGGAGTTACTTAAAGGAGAGGGTTGAACCAAAGTGGGAGAGTGGCGAAGTAACATATGAGTTCTGTGGTAGGATGGTCACACGCCTTGAGGAAAGTCTGGAGCCATTTGGGAAATTCATGGTGGACAGCAACTAGGTCAACAGATTTTTATTTGGGTGCAACATGACTTCGAGTTTGGAATGCATTGTTGGACTTTTAGCTGATGCCAATGGGGAAGAATGAACCTCGGTGGGTCTCAGGGTTATGTAATTGTAGCTTCAAGCTAAGTGGGAGAGCCCCACCGTCTATGATTGGACTGCCTGGTTGTCTACTTGTGCGGTTTCTGGTTATCAGTGTATTGGTGGATTACTACGACTAAGGAAATCACTGGTAATTTGAGCAAAGGATTTGAGGAATATGTGTTATCTTTGGCCTTATCGGTTCTTGTTCAGGTTTTGGGAAGACTCAGAGTCTATTATTCGTGTGGATGTGATGTATAAGGAAAGGAATTTAGCTGTTTGCTTCTTGGAGAGGGTGTTCATGTGCTATCATGGCCTTGGAGTGTGACTATATTCGAGAACAAGTCAGAGTGGGTGACTCTCAACAATGGCCCTAGTAGGTTCAAAATTGAAGTGTGGTGCCTAGGGATTTCGAATCCGTGGTATGGTTAAGTATCGAGCTTTTGAGGTGAATTATGAAAGGGGCTTGGAGTGTTCTATGTTATCATCGGTCTGTGGTGTAGAATTCGAGGAATGGGAGAAATTAACTTCGGGTTCATAGAGGAATTTCTAGAATGGGTGTACCGGTTGAAGATGTGAATATGAGCACAAGGAGGGTATGAGATGGTTTGTGGGTTGTAGAGACATAGTGGTCTCGTGAAATAAGGTCACTCGATGAGTGCGAATTTGGGTTCGCTATGTTTTAAATGGAGCTATTATTATTCCTAAGGCAAGTCCTGAGTAAATTAGAGGAGGTCATATAGGTTAGCAATCGTTGGATTGACATGATGGTGGCAATGATATGTTCCTTCAGCGTGTTAAGTTATACATGTGATTTGTGGCAGTACGTGCGAGTCTTGACGGTCGCTGTAATTGATTTTATATGGGGGCATTCGAGTATTATGGCATGTTATATGTAGATGTATCCCGGAAGAATTATGGTGGTTTAGACCACTACTCAAGGTTTGTATTTTCTGCGGTTATGGGAATTCAGTCGCGTGTTGCAATGGTTCTCCTGAAATGAGTTAAGTGAAAGGTTTCTATATGATGGAGTGTTTATTCTAGTAGTGGTTCAGGAGTTATGATGGAATTCTTGTACTCTTGCGTATTGGCATGTTAGATACAATGAGCAGCATAGGAATTAGAAGTTGAGGATCAAGGTTGCAGTTCGGTGTAGAAAAGAATGTTACGAGCTTGGGTGAGCAGGAAATAATTTAGATGTTTAGAGTAAGATGGTATTGTCTTTAGCGTCAGCTGAGATCGGTGCCTTGTGTAAGAGGCTTTGTGTACTGGTCTGCGGATTCTCGATTCGCTTTACGACATTGTATGGCCGCTGGTATGGATGTGCAGACTTTGTTACCTGGTGCGGAAGGTCATGGGAGCATATTCCACGGGAAGATTGTATAAGTGTGACATGTAGTAACTTGATTGATTGAATATTGAAACCAAGTATGGAGATTATGGTACTATCGCTAATGTGAGAGTTTAGGCATGGAAGGCGCTCTGTTCATTTGGTTGTGAACGGTGGAATTTTCTTCCGGATTGGGCGGTTGTTCTTGTGTGTCATGGGAAAAAAGAGTAGTGTGGATCCTTGAAAGGTTACTAGCCCAGTGCAATACGGTCAGAATCAACTTGAGGTCCGTGGGTGGATCTAAATGTGAATGTGGGCCCTATATCAGGCCGGATGGGCTCATTTCAGCTTAGCATTGTTTAGGAGGAATCTTCGGGCCCTGGATGTTATTTATGTCATCAACTATTCCATGTAAACTATATTATGCCAGGTGGGTTGTGAGGTGGTTTGATTATTCAAACTTGTATTGAGATCCCGTGTAATTTGTGGTGTTGTGAGAGCAGGATATCTCTCAAGATATAGGTCATTTATTGCACCTTAGTTTGTGCTTGAGTTTCGTAGCGTATGTCACTATCCGTCTCCCCAGGATTTGTATTATGCACTTCGCGTGCTTGTGGTTGATGTTCAGGTATTTCGCAGGTATGAGCATTTTAGCTTGGTAAGTATTTCCTTATAGATTATTATGTGTAGATCTAGTGTCACGCCGCCACGGGTACGTTGTTTGGATCGAGTGGCACGCCGCCACGGCTATCATGGTTGGGACAGGTTACACACCGCAAAGGTATCATGTGTGGATCAGGTTGAACGCCGCAACAGCGTGATGTTGAGTACAGTTTCCAATATCTATTATTGTGTGCTTTGCTTCTCATTTTCTGGGGAAGGTTCATAACGTCTTTTCGGTTGTTTAAATTGGTTACGTAGGTTGAGTAGTTCTTTCCAGAGTTCATTCTTCCTTATGTGCCATATTCAAGTTGTAACTTGTTGGCGCATTGGTGGCGTCATATGAAATCTTAGATAGTGTTTGCAGTGGCTTATTTCCGGAGTAGCTTGTACTAGGTGAAACGAGATTATTGGACATGTGACCAGTGCGATCGAATTTATATAAGGTATATTAAAGAGAAAATATCGTTTTCCAGTTCAGAATGAAGTAATGCTTCTTGTCAGGAGGAGAGACTCCATGATTTGTGATTCGGCAGATGGTTATGAGTTTCTACAAATCTCTTTCGTCATGAAAGTATTGCGAGAGTTGGAACAGGGCTTATATATTTATGAGGTATACTACGGGCTTCGGTTCAGTGGAAATTTCAGCCGTTGTGCTTGGAGGAGAATGCCTTGAGCAAATGAGTTATGTGTGCATGGTGTGATTTCAGCGGAGGAGCATGGTCACGTTGGGATCAATGTCTGGTGATTAATACGGTGTTTGTGTGTTAGAATCTGGTATCGTGGAGAAACTCCGGATGTTGGAATTTGGTTCTAACGCTTGCTAGCTAAGATAGCAAGAAGGATCTTCAGTCTGACTCGAGATAATGTGCTCAACTGAGTTGTGGTGGCACAGGCAAGTGCACGAGTTGTTAAATAGTGATTTTGGACAACTCCTGAGCAATTCTTGGCACGTTCGAGGACGAACGTATGTTTAAGTGGGACGGAATGTAATGACCCGACCGGTCATTTGGAGATCTAGCGCGTCGTTCAACGGTTTGAGGCCCTGAGTAGCTTCACTTCAGGTATTATGACTTGCATGCTGCTCGGAATTGAATTTCAGAAAGTTCGGAGTTGATTTGGAAAGAAAATTCGCATTTCTGAAGCTTTCAGTTGGAAGACTTGACTAAAGTATGATTTTTTAGTAAATGACCTCGGAATCGAGATTTGAAAGTTACACCAGGTTCGTATGATGATTTTGGACTTGGGCATATGTCCGGATCGGGTTTTGGATGACCCGGGAGGGTTTCAACGCCTATTGTAAAAGTTGGAATTTTGGAAGAATTTCATAAATTTGGGTTGAGGTGTATTTCAATGTTATCGATGTTCGTTTGGGATTTCGAATCTGGGAATAGCTCCGTTTGGTGATTCTGGTATTTGGAGCACGTCCAGAAATAGATTTGGAGGTTCGTAGGTTATTTCGAGGTCATTAGCCAAAAATTAGAAATTTCAAGGTTTCTGGGAAGTTTGACCGGGAGTGGACTTTTTGATATCGGGGTCAGTATCCGATTCTGGAAGTTGGAGTAGGTCCCCAATGTTGAATTTGAGCCGATTCTGGAAGTTGGAGTAGGTCCCCAATGTTGAATTTGACTTGTGTGCTTAATTTGAGGTCAATCGGACGTGATTTGATGGGTTTCGGCATCGAATGTAGAAGTTTGAAGTTCTAAAGTTCATTAAGCTTGAATTGGGGTGAGGTTCATGATTTTGATGTTGTTTGATGTTATTTGAGGCCTCTAGCATGTCCGTGTTATGTTATTAGACTGGTTTGTGTGATTGGACAGGGTCCCGGGGGACTCGGGTGTATTTTGGAGGTGTTTGGGTTGTGTCGCGCTCTTATTTGTGTTTTGGCGTCGTTTATTTTTGTATAAAGGTAGATATATTTAGAAAACTACCTTTTATTTGTGATTGGATTGAAAAATTATATCCGTATCGTAATTACGAATCCATATCAACAAGAATCGTTGAATTTCGATGTCGTATGATACAGTTATGCCCATTTCTGCGTCGGACAAAATTGTTGGTTTCTGGTGCGAAGATTTGTTTTTGGCGAACGCGGTAGAGGTTCCACAAACGCGATGAAGGATTTTTGAGTTGACCATTCAACGCAAAAAATTTCTGTTCGCGAAGGTCTCCCGCGAAGGCAATGAAGAACAATCGCCTGAACAATGTTTTAAACCGAGAATTTTAGTATTTTGGGCATATCTTGAGTTCTAGAGCTCCAGTTGAGGTGATTTTCGCGGCGTTGTTCTCGTCTCAACAAGGGGGTAAATATATGATGTTTTCTGTTGATGTTTCTTTCTGATTATTTCTGTTGGTTTCTATTTTTATCCGTGTTTGGATTGTAGAAATTAGGATTTTGAGCCCCAAAGTTTAAAAATGGTAAATCCTTGATTTGAAGGTCGATTCATGGACGAAATTGGATGAATTTATGGATATAGACCATATGAGTTATGGGTAATATATATTTTCAATAATTTTTCGAATACGGACACGTAGGCCCGAGGGTTGACTTTATTGCCTTTTCGAGCGAAGTTGAGAGTTGTTATAAAATGATTTATTATGAGTATTAGAGTATATTTTTATTGTTTGACTAGTTTTGGAGAGACCGACACCGGTTTGAGGTGTTAGAGCGATGTTGGAGCCGGTTATAGAACTTCGGAGCGAGGTAAGTCTCCTGTCTAACCCTGTGAGGGGGAAATTACCCCTAGGTGTTGTATATTGATGTGTGCTACTTGTTGTGGGGGAAACATACGCGCTATGTGACGAGAGCCCGTGCGTAGCTACATTCATGTTATTGTCTGGGTAGGCTTAGGTTCACATCATGCTATAGCTGTACTATTTGAGCAGTCTTTCGCCTATTAAATTCCTTTGTTTTACATTTCTACTTGAGACTGATCTTGCTATTGTAGAGACTTCACGAGTTCATGATTAGTCACCGAATAATTTTACTCCTCTTATGGTATGTTTTCGTGATATATATGTTTCATTGAAAAATCATTTAAAAATATTTTTTTCAACAGTTTCAACAGAGGCTTAATGGAAAATAGAGTAAAAGTGATGAAAAATCATAAATAGCCCCTAAAACATCACTCGTATACAGCCCCGCGGGAAAGCCTCACAGTCACTTATAACAGCCCCTCGGGCATACCTCACAATCACTCATCCTCCCAGTCACTCATCACTCGGCACTCGCACTCAGTAGGTACATGCGCTCACTGGGGGTGTGTAAAGACTCCGAAGGAGCTCCTTCAGCCCAAGCGCTATAACAAGCCAAATCATGGCATCAAATCACTCAGGCCCTCGGCCTATAATAAGCATGATGCGACGTCCAGCTCGATCCCATATGATATCCTCACAAATCAGGTCATCGGCCTCACTCGATCATAAACCTCACAAGCCACTCTGGCATTTCAGTAAAAACATCGAACTCGGCACAAAACAACTTTCATATGCATCAAAGTAGAGTAATGAAACTCAATTAAATAGTAAATAGGTAAAATCATGACTGAGTGTAGATTTCAAATCAAAATAGTGTGAGGATAGCAAGAAAATCCCCTAAGTGTCCAAACATTACTGGCACAAGGCCCAATTTACAGAAACTCTTTCTAAAATACATCGATATTATATAATTTCAACAAAATATGCAACTCTACAGTTTCTTCGGGCGACCAAGTCACAATCCCCAATGGTGTACGACCACAAGGCCATCACCTAGCATGTGCGTCACCTCAAAATAGAAAAACGATACAAAAATCCAGGGTTTCATACCCTTAGGACTAGATTTACAATCGTTACTCACCTCAATTAAGCTAAACACTCTCCCGCAATGCCCTTGCCGCTCGACTCGGCCACAAATCGCCCCGAATCTACCCAAAATAAGCATATTATCATTAATATATGCTAAAGGAATGAAGACCACATAAAAATTACCAATTTAAACCACAAATCTCGACATTGGCCAAACCCGACCCCCAGGCCCACATATCGGAGTCCAACAAAAGTTACAAAACTAGAAACCTCTTTCACTCACGAGTTCATTCATACGAAATTTACAAAAATCCAAATTCGTTTGACCCTTCAATTCCTCAAATTAAACTCCCCACTTTCAAGCCCTAATTTCCCCAAATTTTTACCCTAATTCCTACAAATTCATGCTTTAAACAATTGAAATCCATCATAGATACGAGTTTTAAGTTCAAAAATCTTACCTTAACGAAATCCCCCATGATTCCCTCTTCAAAACCCTCCAAAAGCTCCAAAAACCGGAAGACAAATGGTGAAGAATGGCCAAAATTCGCGAATGGTCCTTTATATACCTTCTACCCAAGCATTTCAGCACCTGCGGCCAGAACAGCGCACTTGCGACCTCCGCATCTGCGGAAAAATATCCGCTTCTGCAGTTTTTTATTAAATTGCCAGCCTTCGCACCTGCAGTCTACTTAACGCACCTGCGGTCATCGCAGATGCGGGAACCAAACCGCACCCGTGGAGTTGTGCGCACCTGCGAAGCTCGCACCTGCGGCTCCCAATCCGCAGCTGCAGCCACACCGGAACAGAAGCACCAGCCGCATTTCTCCAACTCCAAACATCCCATTAGCCATCCAAAATCATCCTGAGGTCCTCAGGAGCTCAACCAACAACACTAATAAGTCACATATCAATAGTCGAACCTCCGGAACACCCAAAACAACACCAAAACACCGAATTAACCCCGAATTCAAGTCGAAGGATTTCTAAACTTCCAAAACTCGCCAGCGATTCCGAAACCATCCAAACCAAGTCCGAATGACCTGAAATTTTTCACAGATGTCGCAAATGATGCTACGAACCTATTCCAACTTCCGAAATTCCATTCCGACCCCGATATCTAATTTATCCACTGCCCAAATTTCCAATTTCTCCAATTCAAGCCTAATTCTACCAAGGACCTCCAAAGCACATTCCGAACACACTCCTAAGTCTAAAATCACCTGACGAAGCTATCCGAACCATAAAAACCATAATCCGAGATCGTTTACCCATAACTCAACTTCCGGTTGACATTTCCAACTACATATCCAAATTAAGAGACTAAGTGTCTCATTCCACTCCAAAATCACTCTGAACTCGAGCCAACCAACTCGACGCAACATAATAAAGCTGAATAACATATAATCACGCATCCACACATTGCATAAGTCTAGAAAAGCTATATCCAACCATAGCCATGACTCAAGACGAAATCACATGATATCCCACATAACTCAAACACTCGTAGCGATAATTTCTAATCACAACAGCTTCTCAAGCAACCCAATACTGGTAATAACCCTATTATCAAACAGAGATCCATTCTAACACCTTCATATACTGCCAATGATGAAAGAAACACGCAGAAACCTATAACCATTCATCAGATCAACAAGTGATGGAACTCCCTCTCTTCGACAGGAAATATAGTAAAATTTCTAAACTGATCAGCATCAATATCCTCCCAAATATACCGCAATCAGATCCGGTAGCACCCATTCTAGGTTAGACGATCTCATCTCATCCACCACAACCACTCCAGTGACGTGACATATCAATACAGATTAAAGCCACAACTCGTGCAGTCCGTGCACTAATAAGAAACATTCCAAATGTACTCAAACATGGAAAATGACATCAAACAAAGGAACTGTCCCGCAAGATCAATAGATATCGCCCCAACGCAAGCTAGGAACTCCACACACACCGTATAACCAAAACACATGAATCTAACACACAAGGGTCGTATCTCAACATACTTCGCTGCAATGCAATGACCCCCATCCGAATGCTGGTCCATATTATATGCCTTGCTCCGCCTTGCTCAAAATCAATAACCATGCGAAATTCAACATCAAGTACTCAAAGTGCATTATCATCACCACGGAGACTCAGACGATAAAATGCCAAACGAAATTCGAAAGAACATAACCAATACACCTCAATCATGCAATACCTAATTAATCATCTCAGTCGAATTTCGCTATAAGACCACAATAGAACCGCACCATGTGTGCCTAAAAGCAACAAAGCACAACCCCTCGTAGAATGGAAGATTAACTCATAAATCATTCTATGACACAAATAAGCCCGACAACAACTGAATGGCACGTCCCTCAACAATAGCACTACGGAGCCAACCAATCCGACTCGGTGTAAATACCTATCCCAATTGGGCCTACTAATGAACCCCAAATCAATCCGATCATCCACAATTTACAAACAACCCTCCGAAGGTCCATAATGACTGAATCACAACGCATATTATCCTCTGACTAACCATGGCTATATCTCCACATCCCACAACTATGAAACAATCTGCTCCTGAGAACTCCTGGTCTTCAAACCCATAGAACACACATACCACCATGTCTGATCCCAACTCCACCACCAGAATATCTATCACTTCCCCAATACACGATCACACCACGAGGAATACCCCTAAAATCCTTCAGTGCCACAAGGCAAAATTTGAATATCTGCAGCCGACCAACTAGGAGAGTGCCGCCAATGCAATGAAGTATCCATAAATCAAAACACAGTGCGTCTTCTGAAACTTACACCTTCATCAAGCCATATCTATAAGTAATATCATCTATCTGGTCATCTGAGATCATCCATGCTGCCTAAGAATTCAGAACTTCATTTCAAAACCGCATCGTGACCTTGCACCTGAAGATCTCAATACTACACCACACATCGCACCAATTATGCCACCATATGAAGATAGGACAAATCTCAAAATCCACTCTGAGTCGCAAGTAACTACATACTCAATTAGCTAAGAACTTTCCGTTTGATTTCATTCTGGAGGAAATTACAATATTCCACATGCCCCATACACCAGTAGGAAATATACATCTCAAACTGTTGTAGAGACCATCAAGAACTCTCAAAAATCTATTTGAACTTAACCAAACCTTCATGACTGAATCCCTCTAACTCAACCAAGCTACGCAGGTCGCCAAAACCTAAGAGCATTGCTACAATCACACGTAGAACCTTACCTATCATAAGCACCCAAAGAGTCGATATTATTCATTACCACGCCGATTCAACTTACTACCAAGTTGTCCTATTCTTCTGAGTTCCTTCTGAGTTACCTTCAATTGGATTCTTCCCCTTGTCATAATACCAAAATCCTCAACCCAAAACTCACCACGCAAGGCCCTAGCACAAAACCACACCGCCTTAAGGCCGATAAGCTGCTGAATATTCTCTTAAACACCCCAAAAGTACCACCTCTCAAACACTTACTCTAAGGAGACTTTCTATGAATTTAAGCTATTCTTTCCCCTTCCTGATACCGAAAGGTGGAATCTATAATAATATAGAAATGCCACAAGTCTTGACACCATCCAACGATAATCTCAATTTCTAGCTAAATACACATCCTAAAGATTCCCAATTGTTACACACAACCCTTGAATCTATCAGAACCATTCTCGAGATTCGTCCACTCTACGAAAATCTCAATTAAACTGATCAAACAGACCGAACGACCTGTATCCCATTAACACACCAACACCCAGGGGAGTAACCCACACCCCTAAGCAGCCAAGCAAATTCCTACCCTGCACACATTACACCTTTTACAGATACAACCTAATCATTAACTAAATCCCAATTACCGATAGAGTATATTACAACCTGTATCCAAAATTTCCATTACTCGAGTCCTTCTCAACCTCCACCTCTGCAGGTCATAACTGATTCACCAGTATACCTCGAACTGAAACCAATACATCACATAATCGTGCAACCAACTTATCATTAGAAGAATCCTCCACTTGGCTCAAAGCCATAGATCAAGAAAAACGATAACTCATAATGCCCATACGCTATCACCGCCACAATACCACGGTGAGATTAAACTAAATCCTTCATAAGCTCATATAACGCAAACCATCTAATATCTCAAATCATCTGCGAATCTCGCATTCATCATTGTAATAGTCGTGCCAACTTCCACAAGCGATCTAAACTCAAATTGCAACATATATCATTTACCGGAAAAAGAGGACTTGCTACAAAACAACATAAGGCTCATACAACCTCAAGACACCCCACGGGAGATAACCTCGCCTGCTTAGCCTCAAACTGATATCTCTCTATACTCTCCCAAAAATTATAGCTATTACGCAATCTCTTTATCCTCCTGCATCAAAACACAACCAATGCCTACCCTCGAGGCATCACAATATGCGGTATAAGAACCAGAAGCTGATGGAAGAACTAATACTAGAGCTGTGGTCAGAGCAGTCTTAAGCTTTTGAAAGCTCTCCCCACACTCGTCTGACCACCTGGATACCCTCACTGGACACCACATGCCCCAAGAAAGCTACTGAACTGAGCCAAAATTCACACTTGGAGAACTTTGCATAAAGCTTCTCCTCCCTCAATCCCTATAATACCATCCTCAAATGCTGAGTATGCTCCTCCTGGCTAGGTGAGTACGCCAGGATGCAATCAATGAATATAATAACGAAGGAGTCCAAATACGGCTGGAATACACTGTTAATCAAATGCATGAACACTTTTGGGGCATTGGTCATCCCAAAAGACATCACTGTGAACTCATAACACAAATGAAGATCCAGTTCACTCCACAACTAGACTACATGAGAGGTCCTTCAATACACCCACAACTCGAGGCCATACGCCAACTCAAGACAGAAGTCAAACACCCAATAGCTCTTGCTACATCTCTAACCATTTCTTTTGCTCACATTCAAACAACCTGAACACATCTCACCATCAAATCATAGTCACCCAGTCACAAAATCCCACCGATAAGGACACAAACGGACATATAAGTCCCAAATGCACATGCTCACATAATCAAAATTTCAGCACTCAAGACACAGACAAAACCCGGCCTCATATTCTCCAGACTGGCCCATCATCAACGGTCTAGAATCACATCTCGCACCTCATCCATGGAAATCAAAAGCCATCGATGCACAACTGATACCGTGTGCTCACGTGCGCATTCGAATACATGAAAGGAATTCAAAGAGTTATGCTTTTGGCTGAATTAATGGATTCGCACGACAAGAATTCAAGAATGTGACTCGAAGATAAGTACAAACATCTTCATACCGATCCGCAAGACTCTACTAAACCTGCTCATGACTCGTGAGACCTATGTAACCTAAGTTGTGATACCAACTTGTCACGACCCAAAACTAACCCTGTCGTGATGGCGCATATCGTGGTACTAGGAAAGCCGACACAATTACCAAACAGCCGATATGTTTATTCTTAAAGGAAATTTTACGTTCTTCAATACAAAACCTTCAATAAAGAAATTGAAACCAAACAAACATGTGGAAAGGAAAGCCCGACATCGGGGTGTCACTAGTCATGAGCAACTACTACCACTGTCTATAAACATCAAGACTAACATAGTTTGGGACTAATTAAGTACAACTAAGGGAAGATAAAGGAGGCGGAAAGCAGAGCTGTGACCTCCAACTACCTTGCTAACTCCGAGGATCTGCGTCAGAAATAATCAACAGCCTCAACCGTGTCTAGAAAATGCATGGATCAGCACACAAGGTGCATGGAGTAACGTGAGTAATCCAACTCAGTAAGTAACAACCATAAATAAAGGCTGCGCAGTAGTGACGAGTAATAAAACACATAAAGATCATAATATGAAATATCAGTGAAAACAACATGCTTCCAAATCAGTATACTAGTCAAATCATCTCGTTTAAAATCCAATTTCGGTGAAAACTCATTTAAAGATATTTTTTTTCAGAATAGAGTAAAAGTGATGAAAAATCATAAACAGCCCATCGGGCAAAAACATCACTCGTATACAGCCCCGCGGGCAAGCCTCATAGTCACTCATAAACAGCCCCTTGGGCATACCTCACAATCACTCAGCCTCCCAGTCACTCATCACTCATCACTCGGCAGTCGCACTCAATAGGTATATGCGCTCACTGGGAGTATTTACAGACTACGGAGGGGCTCCTTCAGCCAAAGCGCTATAACAAGACAAATCATGGAATCAATTAATTCAGGCCCTCGGCCTATAATAAACATGTTGCGGCGTGCAGCCCAATCCACAGGTGCGGCCACACTGGAACAGAAGCATCAGCCGCATTTCTCAAACTCCAAACTTCCCATTAGCCATACAAAATCATCTTGAGGTCCTCGAGAGCTCAACCAACAACACCAATAGGTCACATATCAATACCCGAACTTAGTCGAACCTCCGGAATACCCAAAACACCGAATTAACCCTGAATTCAAGTTAAAGGATTTCTACACTTCCAAAACTCACCAGTGATTCCGAAACCAACCAAACCAAGTCCGAATGACCTGAAATTTTTCACAGATGTCCCAAATGACTCTATGAACCTATTCCAACTTCCGTAATTCTATTCCGACTCCGATATCTAATTTTTCCACTGCCGGTCGAAAATCGCCAAATTTCCGATTTCGCTAATTCAAGTCTAATTCTACTACGGATCTCCAAAACACATTCCGAAAATACTCCTAAGTCCAAAAATCACCTGACGAAGCTATCGGAACCATAAAAATCATAATCCGAGATCGTTACCCATAATTCAACTTCCGGTTGACTTTTCCAACTACATATCCAAATTAAGAGACTAAGTGTCTCATTCCACTCCAAAATTACTCTAAACCCGAGCCAACGAACCCAACGCTACAAATAAAGTTGAAAACATATAATAAAGTAGAAATGGGGGGAACAGGGCTATAAATCTCGGAACGACCGGCCGTGACGTTATAGGCTTTTCGGATTTTGTGAGTTTTGTCGGGTTCCAAGGCGCGACCCGGGTTGGACTTTTGGGATGATTTTTGGGCTTTTGATTATGGATTCAACCTTTATCATTTAGAATTATTTCCTTGGGCTTATTTGATGTATTTGAGTTACTTTTGGCTAGATCAAGTCTTTCAGAGGTCGGTACGCGCGAGATAGCATTTTTGGAGCATCGTTGGCTTGCTCGATATTGGATTTGGCTTGTTCGAGGTAAGTAACACTTCTAAACTTGCTGTTGAGGGTACAAAACCTCGAATTACGTGTTATGTGATTGGTGTTGAGGTGACGCACATGCTAGGTGATGGGCGTGTGGGCGTGCAACGTGTGACTTGTGACTCTTTTATTTCTGTGGTACTGTGTAGTTACCTGATCTTACCTGTAACCATGAAATTCTTACGTACTTGAGCTATTGAGCTGTGATACATGTTAGAAACAATGCCTAGGCTACATGCTTATCATGTTAGGACCCACTGAGGTCATTTCTGCTGTTGAGTTATTTGCTTTCAGTGCTTTATATACTCAGTCATACACACTCATATGCATATCATATCTTTGTTATTATTTGTTGATACATCATATCATCATTTTTGGGTCATATTCATGACATCGTGAGCCCTTAAGAGAGAGACTGGAGATATTGATGACTGAGTGAGGCCGAGGGCCTGATTGTGAGGATATTGGTACTATAGCACGTGAGTTGTCTGTGCGGATCCAAATATTATTACTATAGCACGTGAGTTGTCCGTGCAGATCCAGATATTGTTACTATAGCACGTGAGTTGTCCGTGCGGATCCAGATATTTATACTATAGCACGTGATTTGTCCGTACATTATGTGAGTTGTCCGTACAGCACGTCAGTTGTTCGTGTGGATCCATATATTGATGTTATAGCATGTGAGTTGTCCATGTGGATCCAGATATTGATGTTATAGCACGTGAGTTGTCCGTGCAGCACGTGGGTTTTTCGTGGGGATTATAGCGCTTGGGCTATAGGAGCCCCTTCGGAGTCTTGACACCCCTAGTGAGCGCAGTTGCTAGCAGTTATTATGTTTGGGCTAGATCTGCCCTGATCAGTATTGAGTGACTGAGTGTGACGAGTGATTGAGCGTGATGAGTGGAAAGTATGAGAGTGAGATTGAGTATTCTGAGAGTGTGAATACATGAGTTCATCATTGATATGACAGCATTTGACATGCGTACTTGAGATACATGCATTGAGAGGCATTTCCTTCAGCTACCTGGTTTTGGGTGATATTAATGAATTCACTTGTATATTGACATGTAGGCATAGAGATGTATTTTCCTCATGCTATGTGAAAAAAATAAAACATCTTATGTATTGTTGAAAGGTTTTGGGGAGAAATCACAATTTTCAAACTTACACATATTTTCGACGATTTCGGTAAAAAATTGGGTTTTTACCGATATACTTGAAATATGGAACTATTTTCGGGAACTATGAATAAGATAAGCATTTTAACTCTGAGTTACTTCCTTTTATTACTTGCTTTACGTTGTTATGAACTATTGTTGTCTATCGGTGTGGGACTTCGACTTTCATTCCAGCTCGTCACTACTTTCAACCTAAGGTTAGGTTTGTTACTTATTGAGTACATGGGTTCGGTTGTACTCATACTACACTTCTACATCTTGCGTGCAGATGTTGGATGCTAATGTTGTTGTGTTCGACGGGATCTGGATTTGAAGACGTACTTTCGTTCTGGTTGTAGCTTCCTCTTGTTTATAGTAGCCTTAGATTCATAAAGATCTGTTTATGTACATTTCGAATAGATGATGTATTTATTTCACACCAGCTTTGTAAATTCTAACATTAGCAGCTCATTATTTGTACTACCAGTCCTTGAAAAATGTATAAGATTCAGATATTTTCTTTTTCTTAATTAACCCGATTTTGCGAGAAAAAGGGGGCGATATCATGGCGACTCTGCTGGGGATATTGCTTGGCTCTTACCATAACGAACCTGATTTTGTGAATTAGTCTTTAAACATGTCTTTATTATTCCGTTAATACTTGCATACCCCTTCCCCTTCCCACTTTATGTGAATTTATTTTCCTATCTTTATGATTTCTCTTCCATGTTTTATTACTTTACTATGGAAACTGACGTGTCTCTTTGTTTTCTTTCTTAAATGCATTTACAATTATTAAATACCGCATTTATCATCTTTTCATCGTGAAAATACGTGACAACGTGCTATTTTCTGTGCATAAATCATGCTAAACATTATATTCCACTCATGCGTAATTAATACCATAGCAACGCTTGATGAGTGTTTGCGCTCTTTTTATATCACCCTATTTGATTTTGGAAAGGATTATTTGCGGTAAAACTAGTCGATCAGCGGTGCAGTCGACGGTTCCGTGCCTTCCCCCTCAAGTCGTCCGCTTGAGGGTACCAGTCTAGACTTCTATAGAAACCTTACTCTGATTATAAATGTACATGCATCATGGTCAAACCTAACCTGGGTTAATATGTTATCCACTTAATAACCCTTTAAGGAAATCCTTGTCCAAAGTCTACCGGGGTTTCCATAATCCCAACGGACGCAACCACGATCTGTGCATTAATTTGGAGAAATACGTGCCAATATGCTAATCATTAATGTAAAAATAGTCGAATCTGGAGGGGGAAAGGGTCTAACTCTATTTGTTTTGCAGAAAATGAGGCACGAAGTCCACCATTGTTGCTAGATTGGTAGGAAGACCTTGTGCAAGTGATAAAAATGGACTGCCATAATGCTAAAGGTATCGAAGGAGTACATCTCTCCAGGGCATACCTGTTGCTGGACATGCGCGACCTGGGGAACCTGATCAATGGAGCCAAAAGAACCAGGCCTGGAGAAGGTTCTTCTGGGACCAAGTACATTAGGCTTATTTGTTTTTCTTTTCAAATGTAATAAGGCCAAATGCCATTAGTGATTTACATTATCGTCATTTTAGATTCGTCTTATTTATTGCGTTAATGAAATGAAGAAATTATTGGCATTAAAATTCTCCAAATCTACTTGTCGCTCGGCCTACCTTGGGCACAACGAGGCTCCCAAATTAGGACGCGAATTTACATTCCTACAATATGTGTTTAAATACTGCAAACATTTTTCAGAACGCTCACTAACTTGGTTACCTTTTGTTTTTCTTTCTTTTTTATTATTCCCATCCCCTAAGGTTGGTTCACGCATACTGGCATCATCAACATATCACACCAGATCCAGAGGCCCTCCACCTCCTCCTCCTCCAAGTGCATCAAAAGGCAAAGGGAAAGCTAAGATGGATAATATGAGTGGTGACAACACCTCACATGCTGAGAATGCGGAAACTTCTGATGGTCGGAGTACTCCGGCACCAAAAAACTTGGTTTTACGGCTTGAAAAGAAAATACTTGAACTACAGGGTGAACTTGAGAAGGTCCGTAATTTGGCAAACCTCTCCCTCACACTGAACGTCCCAGATATCAATCATCCAAATACCCAAAACCTGACACCTCCTCAGAATACACCCAACCAACGCCCGTAGAATCCTCCCGCACCCCACCAATATACAACCCCTCCTCAAAATCCTTTACCCATACCTACACCGCCTCAACATCAACATCTCCCGACTCAATATCCGCAAACCACTTACCACACTTCTCAGAATACCCCACAGCCTATCCCCGATCACCAAAATTCAACCAATGATCACCACTATACCCAAACTCCTTGCCTTCACCAAAACAACCCCATATACATGGAAACCTTACCCCAATCTACTCAACCAATCTCATATACACCATAATTCACAGAGAAGGACCTGCTCATTAAGAACATGGAAGAGGAGATCAAGAAACTCACAAGCCGAGTTCAGGGTGTTGAAGGAGGCAAAGGAATCGAATATTTGAATTACGAGGATTTGTGCATTCAGCCAGATATGGAACTGCCGGAGGGTTACAAACCTCCCAAGTTTGAAATGTTTGATGGAACGGGTGACCCAAAGGTTCATTTGAGAACTTACCCTGACAACTATGAAGAGGTTGGGCAAGGTCCTACATGAAATATGAGCAGGATCTATGAATGTGAAAGCATTCAATGGGTCGCAAAGAGCCACGATTGGAGAAACCAACCTATGCTTCAAAATGGTTCCTACCTGGTTTGATGTTGAATTCCAGGTACTAGACATATCCAACTCCTACAATCTGCTGTTGGGACGGCCTTGGATACATGCCGCTGGAGCTGTCGCATATACTTTACACCAAGCGGTAAAATTTGAATGGAACCATCAAGAAGTGATCATCCATGGAGATGGGAGAACCTCATTTACATCAGTCAGACTGTTCCAGTGGTAGAAACCAGAAGTAAGTTAGGTGGAGAAACCTACCATCACATCGAACGTGTTAACGCGATTGAGAAGGATAATTGGTATAGTAGCAAAATAGAGAGCATAGTGGCATGGGAAGGGTATGAACCGGGTAAAAGGCTTGGTAAAAAGCTTCAAGGTATCTCCAAACCAGTACAGTTGAAGCGTCATAGCACAACCTTCGGGATCGGATATCAGTATACCTGGCAAGAATATCGGAATTGGTTGCCACTATGGTGTGGTCCATACTATCCTCTTGAGCAACCCGTGCCGCACCTGAATCAGACCTTCCAGCAGGCCGATATAATATGGGGATCAGAGGAAGAAGAATCCTTGGCAGCATTGAGGAATTTGTTCTTGGAAGACGATGATATGGATTGTTGTGTAATAGTTGAGGAGGAGGAGGAAGAAGGCCTCACTATCCAAAAAGTGAGAAAAGAGCATCTCTTAATAATTGGACAGCGAAACTATCAAGGGCCCGAAGAGTCTCAGGGTAGCAAGGCTGATAGCATTGTTTACTTTTGAAAATGATTTACTCTTTGTCATTTTGTTTTAAATAATATTTCTAGTGTTCCGTTTCGAAAAACATTATTTGAAATCATTTTGTTTAACATTTTAAATGCCTTGATGTTTTATTATTACTATTTTTTCTTTCATATCTTTATCCCTACAGCATTATTATTTCTTACCTTGATGAACCAACGGCTGTGACATGTAATGAGACATATGCAACAGAAGGACAGTGACTCGGAAGAAATAGAAGATGAGGACGTAATACCTGAGGAAATTGTCAGAGAAGTGGATAACTTTGAGAACAAGCCCAAGTCCAACATGGACGAGACCGAGATAGTCAACTTGGGAGATTCTGAAATCGTCAAGGAAACCCGCATAAGCATCCATTTGTCACCGTCAGAGAAAGAAGAATACACTTGGTTCCTGAAAGAATATGAGGATATCTTCGCATGGTCATACAACGATATGTCAGGGTTCAGCATATCCATAGTGGCTCACAAGTTACCTACAAATCCAATGTGTACGCCAGTGAAGCAAAAACTCAGGAAATTCAAGCTAGACATGAACCTGAAAATCAAGGAGGAAGTCACTAAACAGATCAAAGCCAAGGTCCTCAGAGTAGTTGAGTACCCAACTTGGTTGGCAATATTGTACCAATTCAAAAGAAAGATGGGAAAGTCAAAGTCTGTGTTGATTATCGGGATCTAAACAGAGAAAGTCCCAAGGATGATTTCCCGCTAGCAAACATACACATTTTAATCGACAATTGCGCCAGTCCTTTGTAGACTGCTTCGCGGATTACCATCAGATCTGGATGGACGAAGAAGACGCCGAGAAAATAGCCTTCATTACACCGTGGTGAGTGTACTGCTACAAAATGATGCCATTCGGTCTAAAGAATGTTGGGGCCACCTACATAAGGGCTATGACAACGATCTTCCATGACATGATACATAAAGAAATAGAGGTATATGTTGACGGTGTCATCATCAAATCCAAGAGGGCTATAGATCGCATAGCAGATTTGAGGAAATTCTTTGACCGGCTACGGAAGTACAATCTAAAGTTAAATCCCGCAAGTGTGGATTCGGGGTTCCTGCCGGAAAATTGTTGGGATTCATCGTCAGTCGGCGAGGAATAGAGTTGGACCCGTCAAAGGTTAAAGCCATCCAGGAATTACCACTACCAAAAAGCAAGAAGGATGTGATGAGTTTCTTAGGACGTCTCAACTACATCAGTCGTTTCATAGCACAGTCCACAGTAATATGTGAGCCGGTTTTCAAAATGCTGAAGAAGGATGCCGCAACCAGTGTGACCGAGGATTGTCAAAAGTCTTTTGACAAAATCAAGGAATACTTTTCCACACCACCAGTCTTAGTCCCGCCAGAGCCTGGTAAACCACTGCTACTCTATCTCTGCATACTAGATGGGCTTTCAGTTGTGTCTTGGGACAACACGACGAGACGGGAAGGAAAGAACAGGCCATATATTATCCAAGTAAGAAGTTCACACCCTACGAAGCACGGTATTCTTTTCTGGAACGCACATGTTGTGCTCTGACATGGATAGCTCAGAAGCTAAGGCACTACTTCTACGACTATACTACATATCTCATAGCAAGGATGGATCCCCTGAAATACATCTTTCAGAAACCCATGCCTACTGGGAAGCTGGCCAAGTGGAAAATCTTGCTAAGTGAGTTCGACATTATCTATGTAACTCAGAAAGTATTCAAGCGACAAGAATTAGCAAATCATCTTGCCGAAAATCCTGTAGGAGGAGAATACGAACCCCTAAAAACGTATTTTCCTGATGAGGAAGTATCATTCGTAGGAGAAGATATTTTTAAAGCCTACGGCAGTTGGAGGATGTTTTTCGACGGAGCTGAAAATTGTAAGGGAGTGGGTATCGGAGTCGTCTTGGTATCAAAAACTGGTCAGCATTATCCGGTGTCTGCAAAACTCATATTCCCAGGCACTAACAACATGGCGGAATATGAAGCCTGCATATTAGGGCTCAACCTGGCCATTGATATTAATATTCAAGAACTGCTGGTAATCGACGATTCAGACCTACTGGTACATCAGGTACAAGGAGAATGGGCTACCAAGAATTCCAAAATACTGCCATATCTGCATCATGTACAAGAAATGAAGAAGAGGTTCACAAAGATAGAATTCTGGCATGTCCTCAAAATTCAGAATGAATTCGCTGACCATTGGCCACCATGTCATCAGTGATACAACATCCAGACAAGAATTTCATCGATCCCATTTCGGTGAGGATCCATAATCAGCCGGCATACTATGCTCATGTTGTAGAAGAAACGAACGGAAACCCCTAGTTCCACGACATCAAAGAATATTTGACAAAAGGAGAATATTCGGAGCATGCGAATCATACTCAGAAACGCACCCTTCAGAGATTATCCAATCACTTATTCCAAAGCGGAGGAACCCTATACAGGAGAACTCCCGATCTGGGACTGGTAAGGTGTGTTGACGCAAAAGAGGCTTCCAAATTGCTCGAGGAAATACATGTCAGAACCTGCGGCCCACATATGAACTTCTTTATCTTGGCCAAGATGATACTCAGGGTCGGATACTTTTGGATGACCATGGAAATAGACTGCATACGGTACGTTCAGAAATGCTACCAATGCCAGATACATGAAGACATAATACGGGTGCCGCCAAACGAGCTTAATGCAACAAGCTCACCTTGGCCTTTCGCTGCCTGGAGAATGGATGTCATCGGCCCAATTGATCCCACCGCTCTAGACGGGCACCGATTAATTTTAGTGGCCATCGACTACTTCACCGAATGGGTTGAAGTTGCATCTTACAAAGCGGTAACCAAGAAAATTGTCAAAGATTTTGTCAGAGACCGGATTATTTGTCGATTTGGGGTTCCAAAATCCATCATCACTGACAATGCCGCCAACCTCAACAGTGATCTGATGAAAGCCATGTGTGAAACTTTCAAAATCAAGCACAATAATTCCACAGCATACAGGCCTTAAATAAATGGAGTCGTGGAGGCCGCCAACAAAAACATCAAGAAGATACTCAAGAAAATGGTAGAGAATCACAAGAAATGGCACGAGAGATTACCATTCGCCTTACTGGGATACCGTACCACAATCTGCACATCAATCGGGGAAACTCCCTATCTACTGGTTTATGGTACCGAAGATGTCATTCCCGCCTAGGTAGAAATTCCTTCTTTAAGAATCATATAAGAATCCGAACTCAGCGATGCAGAATGGATAAGCAACCGCTATGAGCAATTAGACCTCATAGACGGCAAGAGGATGAATGCAGTGTGTCATGGCCAGCTCTATCAGAATAGAATGTCCAAGGCTTGCAATAAAAGGGCCAAACCAAGACAGTTCACGCTGGGGAAGCTGGTACTGAAACGGATATTTCCACATCAAGATGAGGCCAAAGGGAAATTCTCTCCCAGCTGGCAAGGTCTTTACATGGTTCATAGAGTATTGACAGGATGAGCGCTCATACTCGCAAAGATGGACGGAGAAATCTGGCCAAAGCCTATCAATTCAGATGCAGTCAAAAGATACTATGTGTAAACCATTTATGCTTCTTCATATGATGTAAACTGAACTACGCTCGACCTGATTCCCGTCTAAGAGGGGATACGTAGGCAGCTCTCTGGGTTCGGTCATAATTCAATAAAATTTCCATTTTCCCCACAATCAGAAATTGGGGCAGAATTTTGAAGAGGACCCTCAAAATTCCAAAGCAAGTTCAGCCAACCGTAGCATATGGAGCAGTCAGAAAGGTCATCTAGTTAACTGGGGCAGAATTTTGACGAGGACCCTCAAAATTCTACGGCAGCGGAAGTCGCAATGTCTCTAATAATGTCACAGTTACTGGTTCATCTAACTAACTTCTAAACTGCATACTACTATGTCTTTGAAAATTATACTCGCATGCTTTTGAAAAAAAACTTTCCTTTAGCCAAATGCTACCCTAATAGCTTGAACAGGATCTTCAGACAGAGCGGAGCAAATCGAGCAAGCAAAGGCACGAATCAACCTCCCCCCGCAAAAACTCACAAATTTTCTTTAGAGGCAGGATTATATCATCATGATAAACACCATCACAAGGACATAATATCTATGCATGAAACACATTGTCAGATAAGAATACTTCACCCTTACTCATCTCTTTGCATGAGACTAAGCTCTGTCTGAATCCTTGCATGTGGCTAAGCATGCCTCCCTATTTGCATAAGGTTAAGCACTGCCTTCTCTCCGCATGAGACTAAGCTCTGTCTCAATCATTGCATGAGGCTAAGCCCTGCCTCCCTATTTTCATAAGGCTAAGCACCTCCTTCTCTCCGCATGAGACTAAGCTTTGTCTCAATCCTTGCATGAGGCTAAGCCCTGCCTCCCTATTTGCATAAGGTTAAGCACTTCCTTCTCTCCACATGAGACTAAGCTTTGTCTCAATCCTTGCATGAGGCTAAGCCTTGCCTCCCTATTTGCATAAGGCTAAGCACTGCCTTCTCTCCGCATGAGACTAAGCTCTGTCTCAATCCTTCCATGAGGATAAGCTCTGTCTCTCTATTTGCATAAGGCTAAGCACTGCTTTCTCTCCGCATGAGACTAAGCTCTATCTCAATCCTTGCATGAGGCTAAGCCCTGCCTCCCTATTTTCATAAGGCTAAGCACTGCCTTCTCTCTGCATGAGACTAAGATCTGTCTCAATCCTTGCATGAGGCTAAGCACTGCCTTCTCTCCGCATGAGACTAAGCTCTGTCTCAATCCTTGTATGAGGCTAAGCCCTACCTCCGTATTTGCATAAGGCTAAGCATTGCCTTCTCTTCGCATGAGACTAAGCTCTGTCTCAATCCTTGCATGAGGCTAAGCCCTGCCTCCCTATTTGCATAAGGCTAAGCATTGCCTTCTCTTCGCATGAGACTAAGCTCTGTCTCAATCCTTGCATGAGGCTAAGCCCTGCCTCCCTATTTGCATAAGGCTAAGCATTTCCTTCTCTCTGCATGGGACTAAGCACTGTCCTGAATCTTGCATGAGGCTAAGACCTGTCTCAAATCACTTGCATGAGTCTAAGCCCTGCCTCCCTATTTGCACAAGACTAAGCACTGCCTTCTCTTCGCATGAGCCTAAGCCCTGTCTCAAATCACCTGCATGAGGCTAAGCTCTTCCTTCTCTTTGCATGGGACTAAGCACTATCCCAAACCTTGAATGAGGTTAAGCCCTGCCTCCCCACTTGCATAAAGCTAAGCCATGCCTTCCCTATGCATGGGGAAAAGCATTGTCCCGAACCTCGCACGAGACTAAGCACTGTCTCTCTTGCATTATTCTCTTCTCTCGGGCTAAGCTGTGACCTCAATTTCACACAAGACTAATCCCTGTCTTTTTGCTTCTAGCATCATGCCTCTGCACCACATGGGCTGAAATATAGCCAACTTTTCCGAAGGCGTCATAGTCTGAAGGCACCATCCTCATAGCCGGAAGACATCATTCTATGGCCTGAGGATCTCTCAAACTTGCACATCATTATTCAAAGGCGTCATGGTTCGGAGGCACCAGTGTCATGGCCCGAGAACATCATTTCATGGCCTGCAAATTCCTTACCGCACAGTTCATGGCCCGGGACGTCATGGTCTAAGGACTTCATCCTCAATCGTCCAAAGACAGTTTTCATGTTCTGAAGGGAATTTGCATCACGTCTAAATTTACGCAAATTTATACGTATATGCTTGCAGTACATATTTTGATTTGCAGGTGACCTAGTGATTAAGTGTTATCCCAACAGGAGCAATCCCGCTCCAATTCCTTCAAATTATTTTAAACCTGACTGCTCACCATAACCGTTTCACCTATTCGAAACCTTGTGTCCGTCCTTGTGACAACTCCATTGGTTCATTCCACCGGTGGATCCAGAACTACACATGACCTGATTCTTGTAAAATCAGGGATATGTAGGTAGCTCGGAAACCAGAGTGCGGCCTATATCTCTCAAATCACTCTATTCGGTCACAATTGGCCATCATATCTTTACCCGACAACTCTTTCATCCTTCTTAGGTAAAGAGGGACAATTGTTGATACCCAACTTTTTCCATATATATTTCAAACAATACATATATACTTTCAAAATAGTCCATGAGCATCAACTAGTATTTTTCATAATATTTTGTAATTTTAAAGGATTTTTAATCAATTTATTCCAGCATTTTATTATCTAAATAATTACTAATTGCATCACAAATGATTTTATAATAATTTTATTACTTAATTTTTATCATTTATATTTATATTAAGCTTTAATCATTTTATGCATAATTATATTTACATCTTTAGGTTATAATTGCAATAACTTTGGAATAATAGCTCATGCATGCATAATTACTTTATTTACACGAAAAATGAATTTTCTATATTTTTATAAAATTAAGTAATTATTTTAAATTATTTTTCATATACAAATAGCATTTTTATCATTTATTAATTATTCTTATAAATTATTTCACTAATTTAATTGGGTATTTAAAACCTAGCCTCTTTTATTTTTCAATTTCGGACCTAACCCAAGCCCAATACACCAACCCAGTACCCAAATACCCATACCCGTCAAACCCAGACCCATACCCGTCCAAATTAACCTGCCTGGCCTAAGATCTAATCCTAATCGTTGATCTCTCGAGATCAACGGCTCCCAATACCCCTAACCCTTTTAATTATACTTACACCCCCTAACCCTAATTCATTTCCATGTCTACCCGCCATCACTAAACCCCCTTCTCTCACCTCCTCTCAACTCACCTCTCACCTTTTGAAACCCTAGCGTCGTAACCCCCATTTCCCCTTCGATTCCAACTCAGAGATGGAATCCATTAATGATTCCCTTACCTTATTAGCCCTCTCCAATTACTGGTTAACCAATTATGGTATTACATAATCACTTTCCTAACATGGCAAATAGATCTCTCTTGCTTTGAACCAAATTTGGTTCGAACCTTCACTTCTTTCCGTCTATGTTCATTATCGTCCATTTATGGTATGAATCTCTGAGATTTTTGTTCGAATCTTCACTTAACCTAAATCTAGGGTTCAGATCTTTTCAGACCTGTTATAGTTTTCTATTTTTTGTTAAATGTTTTTCTTTAATGTTTCCGTACATCTCTATTATGATTTTTCTGACTAATGTTTACCCTAAAAATTAGGGTTTTGATTCTTAAAAAATCGAACCAAATCTGGTTCAATCTTTAATGTTTCTGTTTATCCGTCTCTATGCATTTTTATTATAGTTTTTCTTTTAATACTCTTGACTAATTTTAATTACCCTAAAAATCAGGGTTTTCGATTTTAACAGATTTTTCGCCAAACTTGTTTCAACCTTTAATGTTTCAATCTTTGTATTTTCTTTATTACTTATGACTGATTTCACTTACCCTAAAATTTAGGTTCAAACCTTAATCATTTTCGTCTATATGTCTTTGTATTTTTGCCTAATTTCTAGGGTTTTCGACTATTTGATTACTTTCCTTTTAATGTTTCTGTCTATCTGTCTTTAATCATGACCGTTAATTGCTGACTAATTTTACTTACCCCAAAATTAGGGTTTTGAAATCAGTCTTTCCTTTTTGTATAGTACTAGTATTTCCTTATTTTTTGTTCAATTTACCTGTTCTTGCCTTATTTGGTCTTGTATTTGGTTGTTACTTTATTCTATTTTCCTTAACTTAAGTAATACTGGCTTGATTTTATGCTATTGGTTGAAAACGACTTTAAACTAATTCTGTTAATTGATTCCAATCCTTATTTGTCTATGATTGTCTTATTACCTTATTTGTCTGCTTCATTGAGTACTATTTAAATCCCTTATCCCTCTGCCCTTAGACAGACTCGAACTCTCATTTTTTTACTCACTAAACTTAAGCTCTCTTTGTTCTCTCTTGTTCTGATTTCTGTACTAAGTGGTTATTGTTTGGCTGGCTGAAAGCCAAGGCCAAATTACTCTGGAACTTAACTGTTATTGCATATTTACTTGTTTTTTTCTCAACTGATATGCCCTAACCTTTGCAATTTCATTCTCTATGCTTTGTTAGACTAGCATGTTTCAATTCCTAGCATGATTATGTCCTTTATATGACTATATGATTTCATTTGGTAATATTGTTAACTTAAGACTAAGTTATTTCAAATAGCATTAATACTCTCATAAGTTAATGTAACGTTTAGTTTGTTTCAGTAACATGTTCTGAACTTTATAAGGTACTATAAGCATGTAATCAAATATGTTTGTTGCCTAACTCATCTGCTCTGTATGTCTATTTTATGTACTTGGCTAACTTAGTTGTTCTGCCTAATGGTTTCTGGGATTAAACAATGATTGTCATAAGTCTAGTATAATTACTTAGCTTGATCAGATTTCAATCTGTTTGAACTATGTGCTAAGCATCAATTCTTTTTGTTTTCTTGATGCAGTTTTTGCCTGCAACTCTATGTTCTGAACTTTCTTTCTTCTGAAATTGAACTATTTATTTTAAAACATGCCCCATTTCCCTTATGCACTGGTTTTCAAACTCCTACTCTTAGTCATTTAGGTTCTCACCACCCACAGTGTGAGCTCTGTCTAGGGTCCTTGAGACTCCTTTGAACTCTGACACATTGAGGCTGGTCTTCCAAACTTCTATGAGTTATCTTTCTGAATGTGGTTCTGGTGTGAGTAGGCCCGGATTCCCTGAGGCCATTGGGAACTTTGAACCATAGATGGATCGCTACTATGCTCCCAAGTTGTTATGTTTGCAGGCTTGGTTTTTGGGTTTAGATTAGGCCTATTAAGGCTCCCTATAGTATAATTGTTACTATTATGCAATTGATTCTATACTCTGGGTTGTAATAATCTCTGTAATAACATATTTGGGGTTAATTAGTAAAAGCTGGGGGGTCTTCTTAAACTGGGTTGAAATCCTGCCTATAGGATTTAACTATGCTGGTTGAGCTACGTGAGTACTATACTGTGTTTAGAAATCCTCCCTATAGGACTTGCCTGATCATTTGGATTCTGTATTTACGCTTTCATACTACAGATCTTGCTTATAGGACTTTTCATTTAATTCTGCATTAGAAATCCTGTTCATAGGATCTACACATATTTTCAACAAAACGTGCATTAGTGACCATGTCTATAGGATCCTGTTTGTTTGAAATAATAATCTTTTCCTGGCAATCTGCTTAATTTCTACCCACATACGGTTAATAGAAACCATGCCTATAGGAATAAAAAATCAGTTTGGAACCTAAAATCATGCCTATTGGATTTAAACTAATAGATATCATGCCTATAGGGTGAAATCAGTTTTTTAAACTAATAGATATAATGCCTACAGGGGTTTAAATCAAATCAGAAGTTAGAAAGCATGCTTATAGGAAATAAAAACCTATCTTTATGAGTTAAAATCAGTATTACACTTAGAAACCATGTTGATAGGTCTGTAATTTGTAAACTCGTAGAAATCATGCCTATAGGATTCTGTTAATCAATTCTGAATTCAACCAATTCTAGCCATCACCTAGGCAATTTGTAGGACTCACTAATGATTCTGGGCTTAAAATTATGACATATTACCTACTTGGAATGCCCAGATTTGTGCTGAATAAAGTCAGTAGGCAAACAAATAGGTCACAATGCTCGCCTTAATAAAACTATCTTTATATTTTGTCCTTGCTCATATAGATATCATGCCTATAGGATCCTAAAATTAACGAAGTTTGCTGTTTCAATTGCATGCCTTGTTGTTTACGTGTGGAGGTCAATGTGAGCCCTTATTTGTTTATTTGAAAGTCCTATTTGTCTTTTTTTTGTCGCGTAGATTTCTCATTTTTAAGTAACATAGATTGGTCTAGAACCATCCTAAATAGAGGTCCTAACACCTCCAGGGCCATAGGTAAGGGACGGGTAGTGCACGCATAAGGAACGAGCTAGAAACTATTAGAACGTTTAGATAACAACTGAAATATAGTAATTGGGTAGTAAGGATATGATAGCCCATGCGCTAATGCTATGAGTTACACCCCAACTTGGGGAAGTTACAAAGTGTTGCATGGAATGATCCTATAGGCTAAAAACCTAGGACCCCTTTTAATCCTGTTTAAAGTAACTTATATTGTCCAAATTATTTTCCTCCCCTTTTAGATTAATTAGCTTAATTTAAGTTCAGTCGGACCCACCGTTATGGACCTCGAGGGGTGCCTAACACCTTCCCCTCGAGGTAATTTGAGCCCTTACCCGATCTCTGGTGATGCAAACTGGTTTATGAGTTAATTGCTCTGGGTGCCCTAACGCACCTTAATATGTTAGGTGGCGACTCTTCCAATCCCTTCCCCAATCCCAAAAAGAAGGAGTTGTCCTAGAAATGTCGAAACGCGATTTCGCGAGAAAAAGAGGGGGCGCGACAGACACGACCTTTTAAACAATTCTCCTAACTCATCACACCAAGAATACTTAAAATAGACTAAGAACAAAAGCGTAACATCTTCACCTCAAGATTTGACTTACAAGTACCACGCATTATTCACAACGCACCACTTACTCTAACATAGAGGTCACTAACATTACCTTTCCTTCATGAATCAAGTGCCCTCATACGACAAAAGAGAGTAGTTCCACAGAATAAAATTTAAGAACACTTAGGAACTCAAGATAGAAAGAATTCACTCGCTCTCATAAATAACATTCATGTGCCACAAAAGATGCACCATAGGCTAGCCCGTAGTGTACTACTCTACTTATCGAGCACATTCAGTCTAGGATCAAGTAGGACTTTATTTGGTTGTAATGTAGGCTGCGGGACGGGTAGGATACATTTAGATATAAGAGTGACTACACCTCCCTAAGCACTTTAATACATATACTTTAACATTCAAACCCCATACTTATTTCAAACCAAACTCCATCTTCACATCAATGTATATTACCCCATACTTCTTTAAGCACAATTACATCAAGAGTCACCACTTATCAAGGAATATTTTTTTCACAGCAATACAACTATTTGTTTCCTTTTCTCTCTTTTTTTAATTCAAGTGGCTTTTACTTTTTCAAAACAGTGCACTTTTCTCCTTATTTCATTAGTTCCACTAAAAAGCCAAACCAACCACCCCACACTTTAACTTTTACACAGTTCATAACAATTCAAGTGCTCATGAGAGATTAGCAGGTTCAAATAAATGGTTAATTCAAACAAATGGGTAAGGCTTGTAATGTGGTTGCCAAAGAAACGGGATTACAAGCTCAAAGGGGTTAACTACGATACATAACAATTAGACGGGTAAAATATATATATGGCTCAACAAAAAAACACCTATATCACTTCCAAGACTGAACAAAACTCCTATTTCGCTTTGCAATCACACGGGGCAAGTTCTAGACATCAAATGCAATGCACAGAATAACAAACAAACCTCACACATGCATGGCACATAACTCACTCAGGATTGGTTTCATCAAGACACTCTAGTCAAAGCAGTTAAGCAAAGTTAAGCGTATACAATTTAAGGTACTTATACAAGAGTCAAAAAATGATCCTAAGCGTCACAACCAAATTACTCACTATTCTCAAGGCATAATAAAGTCAAGAGATATTACTTCAATTCAATTCATCTCACACTGGCTCCTACTCCTAAAAAAAATAAAACTAACTACACCCGGTTCAAACAAAACCTTTGGAAAAGAACCTCGGCACAAAGAAAAGCCAAGGGGGAATTGCTAGACTACCTAACAAAAGAAAATATTTTTGTCTTTTTCCTTTCGACTTAAATCCCTCAAGAAAATTGTCTAATAGATATATCGTCAGGAAAAGTCCAATATTTTCTATTTTTTTTAAAAAATTATTCAATTAAACTAACACAATTAAAATAACATGGAAAGTCACACAAACAATCTCCTCACCCCACACTTAAAATTGTGCATTGTCCCCAATGCACACCCATAAATACAAGAGGGTAAAAGAAACTCCTGGTAGGCCAAAGACCAAAGCACTAGCAGCTCATGGGTTACCCAGACTTCTCCCAGGCCTAATTCTTCGTGCGTGTACCTCACACTTAATTCCAACCATCCGGTTTGTTGTTGCATCCTTTAATGGATTTGTTTTCCATGCTCCTAAAAAGAATCAAAAATCGACACTACAAGAATAAAAAATAATAATAATAATAATAATCAAAAGTAAAGTTGGGTTGCCTCCCAACAAGTGCTTGATTTAACATCGCAGCACGACATGAACTACTTTTTGCCTCCACCCCGAGATTATGAATTGAACCCCGAGTTTTGATTCAAGCTTATGATTATGCTCCTGGATGGTGGAACGAATATAACTGGCCCAAGGAAACTATGTAGTATTCTGCACTTATTGGCCTTTAGATGAGGTGTGTAATTCTGACTTTCTGGCAAGAAGAATTCTAGAATGTAGGCACCTTGTTCCTCATTCCTTGACTCCTCAAGTGGCTAGGATGACTCTATTTCTATATCATCATCCAAACACAATATGGAAAAGTGCTTTGAGTGTGGCCCAATGCGCTCAACTACATGAACATTAGGACTGTCTACTTCCTCAACACCCATGACACTAGAGTCAGCCAAATATTTATCATCAATGTCCTTGGTTGACTCTAGTGTCTCTTATACAACATCAACATCCTCAAAATCTAGTTCGATTTGTTGTTGGTTTTCTACTCTAACCTCCTCCGTTAGCACCTTGATTTCTGCATCTAATACATGCTCCTTTTGGCTACTATCCACAAAATTGCCTTGCTGAGCATTAAAAGCTTCAACCACTTGACTCACTTGAGCCTCCAAGTTCCTAATAGTTGCCTCTTTCCTTTCTATCTGCAATTGTTTCTCATTATTTTGTTCCCGAAGGCACTTTAACATATCTTTGATCTCCTTCAAGTCAGCTTCCCTGGGTTTTTTGTTCCTATTTACTTCACCAGAAAAAGTACCATCATAGCAAGAGATTAGGGGAGGATAAGAAATATACGCACAACCATGAAACTGACCATCTTGACCACCACATATATCACACACATTCCACACATAAGATTGAGTTGGTGCACATAACTCGCTCTCAGGAATATTTTGATAATTTTGCAATGGGTGGTTTCCTCTACAATATGCATAAGGAGGATCAAAGTAGAATTACCAACATAAAAACTCTCATAATTCCAAGATGCCATGTCTCTCAAGACAAAAATAAAAATTTAAAAAAATAATCAGATACAAGAAAACAAAAATAAAAGTTCAAACTTGCAACCTAGAAATATGTACACCTACAACTACACCATTAGTTCCCCGGCAATGGTGAATTTGATCACGCCCAACTCTAGTCATATAAAGGATAACCGGTCGTTGCAAATATAATCCGGTCTAAGAGTCCGGAGTCGAATCCACAGAGAACTAAGGCTTAGCTACAGTTGTTCAATATCGCTAAGAAACACAAGTCCAAACAATTTCCTAATTATAAATATTATAATGTTTATTTTTATCTTATTAACTAACAAATACGAGAAAGTTGTAAAACTATCAATTAACAAGGATAAGGATTGGAGACAATATTAAGGAGGTCTAGAGTTATGATTTTCCCTATTGTCAGAATCCTTCCCGCTATGTTCCCTACAATTTCTCTTATGTATTATCTACTGATCGTGAGCACTTTAGGTGCCGTAATTCTCTCTAGTGCAACTACAACAATTTACTAGACATATTCTCTCGAACTACATTAGTTGGCTTTATCTAACCACTCATTATTACCACATCAAGGCTTTGTTATTTCTAAACCTACCTTTAAACCCGTTGTATTTATTTCTCACATGCGTTAGGAGTGACGTTTTTCAACAACCACCTAAATATGTATCATTTCTCAACCAACACATAATAAATAGGCACAATCAATCGATGACCATTCAATTAACTGAAATAAGCACGTAGATGAACAAATAGACCAATTCAAAGGTTAAATTATATTAAAACATTACAACAATTCATCCTCCCGGGGGTTCCATTAAAACCCTAGATAAAAAATTAGCTATTCATAATAGTATGTAAAACTACAATACTAAAATTCATAACCAACAATGAAAAATAGGAAGAGGAAGGAAAAACTCATAGAAGAATACCCCGCCTTGCTCCTATTGTGTCTCTGCCTTCTTAGGTCCAAAGTGTTCCAAAAGTCCTCAAAATATCGTTTTTCCATGTATATATACCAAATAGGGTCGGTCCCAAACAATTATACATTCTCTTACGCGAAAAAGGATACTTTTCCCAGACAGAATGTGCGCTGCGGCGCATTGACCGCGCACTATTCACCCTGTTTTATTTGGAGTTTGGAATAACGTAAAACATGAAAGTTGTATCCCTTTGAATTAGATTTCCAACCATATATTGTGGAGCCCAAATGGAGTTCTGAGCGAACAGTTATGTGCATTTTACTAGACAGTGCGCAATATTCCTACTCGATTCTTCGTTCGTTCTTAACTATCATCCGTTGATCCCCGAACATGATCCCAGCTTAATTCCTTGGGCTTTTACTCAGACTTCAAAGATACAAATCACTTGAATTCATTCTATAACATCTACATAGCTCGGAATCACTCCTACAAGGCATAGAACACACAATTAGTGCAAAACACTAGCGATTAAAACTCAAACTCAATTAAAGTTCAGTAAATTAGAGTGTAATAAGCGACTAAAATATGTAATTATAGCCTATTATTAGTGATCTCCTCGAGCATCTTCATTACAGCAGGATCGATCATCGACGTGTTATCACTCGATCTTTCCGGTGCTGGTTCAGTATGGCGAGTAATCTCCTGCTCGACCCTATTTGGAGATCTGTGTTGATTTTGTAACTAGGTAATGGCGGTTTGTTGGGCCTGAAGCATTTCGAATATCACTTGGATACTGACTCCTTCATCTCTTCTGCCATGTGTACCTCGACCATCAGTTCGGCCTTCTCTGCTTACACTCCCCTCGGGATCTGCGTCTAGGTCTGCATTCTAAGCAACGTGCGAACTGACGTCGACCGGGTTGATGGGCGGTGCTCCTACGAGATCAGCCTATGGTATCTCGATTACTGGAGAAATAACATTCTCGTTTTACCCGTGAAGTCCAAGGCCATTGTCATCGTGCGTGGATGCGTTATGTGAGTTTGACATGTTTCAACCTGAAAGAAAAAATTCTTGACAAGAACAAGCATAAAATAGTGTGTTATACCAGTATCAGTACTGAACAATCACTATTATCCTTAGACGCATGGTGGATGCCAAATTGTTTACCCTTAAATTCAAGTAACAATTAAACTTGTATTGTGGTTTTAAGGATACGTGATCTGATTCAATACCAATTGATAAATGATGAGTTAAATAGATAAATTGAACAACAAAGTAAATCAAACCAGTGTTGTAGCAATGGATCGATGTCAATTCGAGATAGCCTCAAGATCAAGCAGTAAGAACGGTAAAGAACATCAGTGAATAATAAGTAAATAGAGAGCAACGTGTATATTATTTTATCAGTGAATGTATGTTGATACAAGTGAATAGGGTCCCTCTTTATATAGTAGAGAATCCTAAATAAGGTACATCTCTAAGAACGGACATAAATCCCGTGATTGATGTCAATAACCTCTTGGTTCAATTTCTTCCAACATTTCCGCCAAGATCCTTGGTCGGTTGCCAATATCTCGCCATTCTTTTACTCAATGTCGGTCATGCTCCGTATCGATCGTCAGTGAATGCTTCAACCTTCATGACTCATACTCTGTCATCGAGCTCAAGTCAGACCCATTATGAGCTTATCCTCGAGGCATCTCCTCCAGCCCACGAAATCGGACATACCGATTTTGACTATATACAAAGTGAAAGAACGTTGAGGCATACACTTTTTATACGTCGAAATCGGCATCGGGGAGGCCGATTTTGAGGACTTAATTGTTACCTCGAGCTCGAGTTTGGGCAACTCAAAGTAGGGGTCAGGCCTGGCTGGAAAGTGCACACTTCAAGGGAACGAATCGAAGACCTAGCATGGTCTACCTCGAGATAATACCATTTCGAACATACTCCAGAATGAGCGGGAATTTCTCAAAGGCACAAAGATCAAGGAGTAAATTTTGGGATAGAATTATATGAATCCATACTAGGTGGTTATACATCTCTACCAATAGGATTCCTTACTATAAATAGATATGTACCTTATTTGGGGTTTCCCCTCATATATAAAAGGGACCCTAATCATTTGTAAGAATAATCCAATCATTGGCAAAAGAATATGCTATATTACATTCTCGATCACTGTTCCTCAAAATCGTTCTTTGTCTTTACATTTCTTACTTTATTCTTGCTTTATCACTCTCGACCCCCCTTTAAGGTCATCCCCGTGGCCATTCATGAAATAGAGGATGGATATCGTCGACCCCCTACCAACGACGCCAGGTAAAGCTAAATTCATTTTGTTTATGACTGACTACTTTTCAAAATAGGTAGAAGCTCAGGCCTTCGAGAAAATAAGAGAAAAAGAAGTCATTGAATTCATATGGGATCACATCGTGTGTCGATTCGGGATACCCGCTGAAATAGTATGCGACAATGGGAAGTAGTTCATCGGCATCAAAGTGACAAAATTCCTCGAGGACCATAAAATCAAAAGGATTCTATAAACACCCTACCACCCAAGCGCAAATGGCCAGGCCGAGTTCACAAACAAAACCATCATTCAAAACTTGAAGAAGAGGTTGGATGATGCTAAGGGGAAATGGAGAGAATTATTACCCGAGGTGCTATGGGCATATCGAACGACATCAAAGTCGAGCACGGCCCCGTTTTATTTGGTGTATGGGTCGGAAGCATTGATTCTGGTCAAGGTCGAGGAACCTAGCACAGGTTGCAGCACACCACCGAGGAGTCGAACCACGAGGCCATGAACACTAGCCTCGAGCTACTGGATGAAAAACGTGAAGCCGCACTAGTTCGAATGGCGGCACAAAAGCAAAGGATCGAGAGGTTACAACAGAAGGGAAAACCTTCTTCATTTCGGAGTCGAGGACTTAGTCCTAAGGAAAGTCACCCTCAATACTCGAGACCCAAACGAAGGGAAATTGGGACCTAATTGGGAAGGAACGTACCGAGTACTCGGATTCGTAGAGAAAGGATCCTACAAACTTAGCACAATGGAAGGCGAGAAACTACCAAAAAATTGGAACATATCACTGCTCAAACGATATTATTGCTAAGGTATGACCCTCTCCCCCTTTTCATTTATATTTAAAACTAACTCCTTGTAGGTGTTCGGTTGGAGACATCGAAGCACCCTTCAACTCGAAGACCTTGGCTTTTAAAGCATGCGTTGCACTCTTTTTCCCTTAGATCGGGTTTTATCCTAAATGGGTTTTACCGGCAAGGTTTTTAATGAGGAAACACTTATATGCTACCTAAGGGAAATTCAACAAATATTCAAGGCTTCTTTTCAATCAACCTCGAATACTGGGGGCATCACCCTCGGAGGTTGCATCTTCGAAGAAAACAATTCATGCCAAAGAGGGCCTCGATAGGAGAATGTTGTAATGAGCCAAACGATCAAATGAACCGTATCCATGTAAAGTAGTCGAGCCCCCGACAGCAAAACATGTACGCATGCATCAATTTCTTACTATATCAAACCACTTTGTGTCTCAAAGAAATCTACTATTTTCACACTTATAATTCTACTAGAAACGGCTCAAAAGCCAGAACGCAAATGCACCCCGAATACTCGGGGACTGTCATTGACAGTCAACACATCGAATCATCAAAAACTCGAACCTATAAGAACTCAAAGAGGCATACTCGAGCTCATAAGACCTCTAAGAGGCACCCTCTCGATATAAAGGCCAAGGCCATCATACTCGGGGACTAAAGGCTACAGCCATACTAAAGGCTACGGCCATACTAAAGACTACGGTCATATAAAAAGGATACGGCTGAAATAATGCGGCTCGAATACGTCCGACTTCTACCATAAAACTAAATTCCTTCAAACACTTCGAAAAACAAGTTAAATTAGGCTACCCTCAGCAAAAGCAAACGATAAAGGGCTTCGATAAAATCCACCCTCGAATAATTCAGAGGCTTCGATAATATCAGCCTTCAAAAAAACCTCATGAGGTATTCAATTATCTTTACATAACGAATTACAAATGAGGTTCCAATCGATCGAACCTTCGAAAAGTCCAACGAGTATGAGTACAAAAAACACATGCTAAGGCGTACCAAATTTTTACTAAGTCTTTTAGCCGGAAAGAGGGAAAAATTATAGCCACTTTTAGAGGCCGAATTTGCCCTACCTAAAGAGCCTAAGGGCCAATATTTAAATAGCATAAAGGCCGAAGCACACTGTGCTCAAGACCTTACTTAACCCGGACTCAAAAGTCCCATCACCCCGAGCTAGCGTCAAACCAACTTAAAGCTTAGCTCGAAGATCGAACCTTAATAAGTAATCTATAATTGATTGTTGATCAAGTAAAAAAACTAAAGTTTTATTACGTTCTAAGTCCAATAATTGGACTGATCGCTACAACACCAAATTTCGTTTCACAAGTGGAGACAAAACAGAATTTAACACGAAATGAAGATAAAGCAAAAAGGTTCTTTGTATTCAAGAGATGATTTCAAAGTACATTTACAAACCCCCACAAGGGGCCATTACACAAAAAAAACAAAAGAACCTAATCTACTTCTGGGGCCACTTGCTCGGAGGTAGTATCCACAGGAGCTACACCTTCGGTAGCCTTATCTTTGGGGGCCTCCTCCTCCCCGGGGACTTCATCTTTGTCTCCCTCACTCTCGGAGCCGATGGCAGAATCCTCGTCGGTGGAGAGCAATGCAAGTGCCTCTTCTTCCAGAGTCTTTACTCTTTCGATATCGGCAGAGAGGTCAAAGCCTTTAGCATTCACCTCCTCGAGAGTTTGCCTTCGGTATTCCAGCGTAGCGTGGTTGATAGCACGTGTTAACTTGAGCTCAGCTACAGCTGATATCTCCTGAGCCCGAGCATTAGAAGCAGCAGCATCGGCTCGATACAAGGACACAAATGCCTCAGCCTCGGATTTGGATTTAGCAAATTCAGCGGCTTCTATGGCTCGAAGTTCTTCAATTTTGCGGATCTCCTCTTTTGCGCTTTGAAGCTGGTGCTTGACCAAGGCCATTTTTTTCCGAAGGGAGTCTTTTTCTGAGGCCATACGATCCATATGGTGTTTCCACCCAAGGGTTTCAGCCTCTTTGGTCTTGAGCTCCTCCTGAAGTTGCTCCACCAGGTCGGCCTTCTGCTGGAACTATAAAATTGAACCATTAGAAACCAAAACAAATAATGAAAACTCACCGTGTTGAAACAGCATCCCTGAGGCCTACATAGATGCAAAATTAAGTATTTCGCTAAGGGATTTAGATATGCAAATAATGAAAACTCACCGTGTTTTTTGGCCTCCCATCGGCCTTTGGACAAATCACGCTAGATGCGTTTGGCATATGAGGAAGTGGAAGCCACTTGCCGAGCCCAGCCAGGGAGGTCCGCAACCGCACCAGGATACCAAGCGACAACTGCATCATTAAAAGGGGATTAGTTAAAAGAAAGCGGGAACATCAAAATAATGAAACACACTCGATAAGACTGTACTTACGTTTCATATTCCATTCCTCTGGGAACGGCATCTTTTCAGGGGAAATCAGGTCGGAGGTCCTGATTCAAACGAAGCGGCTCATGCACCCTCGGTCTTTATCTTTGTCGATGCTGGAGAAGAAAGACTTCGAGGATCGATGTTGCAACTTTATCAGGCCACCTCGATAGAGACGAGGGCTGTATAGCCTGATCAGATGGTCGAGGGTAAAAGGCATCCCCTCGACCTTGCTCGAGAAGTACCTAATCAAGTGAACAATTCGTCAAAAGGAAGGGTAAATTTGGCCGAACGTCACCCGATGATGTTGTAGAAATCGAGAATCACTGGATCTAGGAGGGGCAAGGAAGAGTCTATGGGGCCAAGGGTAAATGGATAAGTTTACACGCTCAGGAACCCCGCTTTGTAGGTGGTAATGTCCTCTTCGGTGGAAAGGACCTCCACTACTTTATCCTCCCAATGGCAATCGTCCCTCACTTGTTTGAGCTCGGGATCAGTTATCAAGCTGATATACCAAAACATGGGCTCGCATCGTCACAGGAAAAAAGCAGGTTTGTCGATTTTAAAATTGGAAGATGTATCGCAAGGCCAGGAAGTGCACTCCTCAATACGAGGAGGTACCACCGTTTTACTCCTAGATTGGCGTGAAGATGAAAAAGCCTTCTCTTTAAATGGAAATGTCTTAGAATTTTTTGCCATTATTGTTATGAAATTCAGAAGAAGAAGAGAAAGCTGATGAAAAATTAGGCACAAGAGACGGATAAACACAGAGAGAATAGAGAGGTTGATGTAGAGGATGTTGTTGAAAGTAAAGCTTGTAAAGTGAAAGGTTGGAGTATTTATAGAGGTTACCTAGGCGTATTAAGGAAGCCAAATGACTGGCCACTTTTTATTAATGGCTTTTCGAAAACTGTGCTGACGTGACCTTTTCACAACCTTTTGGTTACATCAGTTGCTGGTATCACGAGATTGACATCATGGTCGGGGCATTGAGGGGTCGACAATCAAATCGTTTCTTATCTTTTCATTCTAAGAAATGCGGGGACTATCTGTATGCGGTCAAAATCGGGGAGCCCGATTTCGAGGACTTAATTGTTACCCCGAGCTCAAGTTCGGGAAACTCGAAGTAGGGGTCAGGCCTGGCTAGAAAGTGCACTTTGAGGGAACGAATTGAAGACCTAGCATGGTCTACCTCGAGATAATACTATTTCAAACATACTCCAGAATGAGCAGGGATTTCTCAAAGGCACAAAGATCAAGGCGTAAATTTTGGGATAGATTTGTACGAATCCGTACTAGGTGGTTATACAACTATACCAATAGGATTCCTTACTGTAAATAGATATGTACCTTATTTGGGGTTTCCCCTCCTATATAAAGGGGACCCCAATCATTTGTAAGAACAATCTAATCATTGGAAAAATAATATACTATCTTACATTCTCGCTCACTGTTCTTCAGAATCGCTCTTTATCTTTACAATTCTTACTTTATCACTCTCGACCCCTCTTCAAGGTCATCGAGCTCGAGGTCCATTCTTCCTGAGTAACACTGGTTTGGTCTATCGATTTTATTCATTTATATTCCATATTTCTTGTTTATTAATTAGTATTGGATTAGATCACATATCTTTAAAACCACAAATCAAATTTAATTGTTACTCGTATTTTCGAGGTAAACACACTTCAGGTTAGGTTTCCTGATTTTATGCTAAAATTGACATATGATATGACATCAAAGTATATATATGGAATATAAAAATAGGAGTTTTAGGTTAATTTTCCTAACATTTAAGATAGCTTAGAGAAGTTTAGAAGAGAATAGAAGAATGATTTATGTACCTAAGATCAAGAGAAAGGATCTTCAACCGAGTTTTGAATTGCTCTCAAGATGTATCCCCAACCCTATGAAACTCAAATCACAATACCACCTAAACCTCCAAACATTGACCAAGATAATTTCAAACACAACAATCTAGAGAATAAACCATCTTTCAAAGATATGCTAATGACCTCTAATCCAATGATCTTTGCACCTGCTGTAAATCAATCCGACATGGAACTGTCAAAGACTGCCTCAGAAGAGAGAACGATCGATCATTCCATACTAGCTAACAAACGAGGCATTAAACTCATCTCATTAACAGAAGAGGATAGGCAGCGAATTTAGGAGCCCTGGAAGAATTCTATCATTGTGAAGCTAGTGGGGAAACGTATGTTACACCACTATTTAAAGAAGAAAATTCAAGAATTATGGCGGCCAACAGAGGACTTCCAACTGATTGATCTTGGAGAATATTATTACATAATTAAGTTCAAAAAGGAAAATATGGATAAAGTTATACAGCAAGGGCCTTGGTTGATCAATGGTCACTTTCTTTCCATTACAAGATGGAAGCCAAATTTTGTGGCCACAAAAGAAAAAGTAACTGCATCGGCAGTATGGATGTTGAACCATGTCACTACATAGTTTTGAAGATTGACAAAAGGTTGACCAATTGAACCAGGTCCACCAGAGCACACATCTTGAACTGACTAGCTGGCACATGAACCGTATATGCTTAGGAGATGTTTTGAATATGAAATATCAATGAACCAAGAGATTGTCTCCTAATGCGAAAAGGTTGCAAACTGATCTGATTAATTGAAGACGAATTCATAAAGGAAAGTAACAAAATAAAGGAAGTTGAGTTTTATTCGAATTGGTTCACCCAGGTAGAGTTGAACTGGAATTGGAAGACAAGCTCAACGACTGACTCTATAAATACTTGATGTATTTATGCTGGAATTCAAGACGCACAAAGCTGAAGTGAATCAAAGTCTGAAAGCAAAATTCCCAGAGTTATTTTTTCTAGAAGAATTATTGTGCGATGCAAAGGCAACAATTCAACTAGAAGAACCAGTTCCATCTGATTGATTAGTGAGTCTAGTTGATTGTAGTAGGAGTTTTTCGTATTGTGTCTTTTAGCTTTCATAGAAGCAATTGTAATATGTACGTGTTGATCAAGTTAGGGTTAACTTGAGGTGTGTAGAAATTAGCTAGGGGCTAGTTACTACAAAGGGATTAGAGTTAATCCTTAGGATTACAAAAGAGTTTATTTTTTAAGTCCGTTTGGCTCAGAGTTTTAGTGAAGAGTTGAGCAAATCCTACTGAGGAGTAGGTCGTGGTTTTTTCACCTTTTGAGCTAGGTATTTTCCACGTAAAAATCTCTGTATTTTTACTTTACTGCTTTTTATTATTCCGCAACAGTAGTAGTTGGAACACCAAGAAGAACCAGGTTCTTCTACTGAGACAGCACTCGAAAATTGGGTACCACACAAAGTAACCTATCTTCTTGTGTGGTATTGAAGTCTAAAACATCAATTGGTGTCAGAGCAGGTTATCCTTGAAAGGATAACACCTTGGAGAAGATCAAGATGAGTGCACCACGTGGAAATTGGGAAGGTCAATCAACTGCAAGGACACCACTCTTCAATAGCCAGTACTACTCATGGTGGAAAAATAGGATGAAGGATCACCTAATTGGAGAAGACTATGAATTCTAGGACATAGTCACTGATGGTCTTCTAGCTACCATGATGAAGACTGCTGAAGGCATAGATATACCAAAGACAAGAGCTGATTGCACTGCTGAGGATCTAAAGAAATGGGATAAGAATGCAAAGGCCAAAAAGTGGCTAGCATGTGGACTAGGTCCAGACGAGTATAGCAGAATCCAAAGCCGCACCACTGCCAAGGAGATTTGGGACACCTTTCAAGTAGCCCATGAAGGAGCAACTCAAGTAAAAAGGTCAAGAGGTACTCTACTATACTCTCAGTATGAAAACTTCACTATGAAAGAAGGAGAGACTATTCAAGAGATGTACATAAGGTTCAAAACCTTGACTAATGAACTGAAGTCTCTTGGAAGAATCATTCTTGAAGAGGACAAGGTTGAGAAGATCCTAACAAGGGTCTTGCCTATTTCTTGGGAAAGCAAAATCACTGCTATCCAGGAATCTAAAAATATGGCAACCCTCAGATTGGATGAGCTAATTGGAAACCTCACTACCTATGAACTGAGAAGGCAGACAATGAAGATGGAAGGTCCAAAGAAGGAGAGGAGTCTAGCCCTAAGAATCACTGAGGGAGCAGATCTGGAAGATGATGAGATGGCCATGATCACCAAAGAATTCAGAAACTTTCTCATGAGGAAGAAAGTCATCTCTAGAGGAGGAAACTACAACAAAGAAAAGGCTCCAGAAAGACCAACCAACGAGGGATGCAATAAATGTGGTAAGACTGACCATCTCATTAAAAACCGCCCTCAATGGGAAGTAGAGTGGAAAAAGGAAAGATATGAGAGAAGGAACAGGTTCAACCCAAGACAAACACAACAAAGGCTATGGTTGTTGCTTGGGGGGAAAGTTCAGATGAAGAATCAGAAGATGGGGAGACTGAAGATCAGGCGCTCATGGAAATTGGAGAATCTGACAAGGAATCACATGAAGAACCAGAGGTAAGTATCTCCCATCTTAAAAACAAAGTAAAGTTCCTATCTAAGGAAAAACTCTCTGAGTTGCTACTTGATTTCATAGATGATTCTGTGGAAACAACCAAAGAGAAGGATCAACTATCTAAAGAATGTGAAATGCTAAAAGCAAAATGGATAAAACTGGAAATCAGAGTCAGTGAATCTGAAAAGAAAAACACTGACTTGTTGAACCAGGTTCATCCTCTTGAAACTGAGATTCTAGAACTAAAATCTGAAAACCTAAAGCTAAAGCTAGGATCAAGTAAAAAGGTTATCGATCATTCTCATATCATGTTAGAAGAAAACATAGGAAAATTAAAATATAAGATGTATGTCAAGGACGAACAAATAAGAACTCTTAATAAACAACTTGGCAAAGTCAAACATGAATTAGATCGAACCTGTAAATGGAATAAATCCTCTGACGCCCTGATATGGCT